>JAGKTI010013197.1:0-23425 GCA_018397915.1 Birgus latro
AACATAAATGTAGATACTGTGGAAATGGGAGGGGGTAGGGCTGAAGTGATAAATATGAAATTAGAAACTGGAGGGAATGGTAAGAGAGATATGGCAGTAGTATACTGTATGTTCCCCCTAACACAAGTGCATGGAATGACGATGAATACCAGGATATGTTGTCAGACATGGTTAGTTATCTACAGAAAATGATTGCGAAAAGCAACAATATAATTCTAATGGGTGATTTTAATTATAAAGAAGTGAACCGGAAGGAATGGGACTCAGGAGGTAATGAAGATTCGTGGGGAACGATATTGTTAAATATAGCAATGAATGATGCAATGACGCAGTGGGTCAAAGAAGAGACACGATTCCGAGGTGATGACACACCAGCAAGTTTAGATCTGCTACTATCCAAAGAACCTGATGTAACTGAATCTTTGAAATATCTGTGTCCTATAGGAAAAAGTGATCATTGGTTACTGAGTTCCAGGTGATAATAGGGAACGTGGTGCCAAGAGATAAGCTTTATAGGCAACGAAGATACAATGTTGGGAAAGCAAACTTTGCAGAATTGAAAAAAGTTTTTGAAAATGCTGATTGGAAAAAATTCAGAGAAACAAGTGAGATACAGAGGAAGTGGGACTTCTTTCTAGACCTCTGTAATTTGGAAGTGGAAAAAAATATGTCAAGAGAAGAGGGGAAAGAAAACAGCAAAAAGGATTGGTTTAACAGAAGGTGTATGACAGCCAAAAAAGAGAGGGACATGGTGAGGAACAAATGGAGAAAGAGAGGTAATAACAGAAGAAAGGAAGAATATAAAAGAACTAGAAATGAATACACAAGAATACGTAAAAAGGAAGAAGGGAACTTTGAAAAAGGTATAATTGACAAATGTAAGGATGAACCCAAATTGTTTTATAGATTTGTCAATGGCAAATTGAAGCAAAAGGAAGGAATCACCATACTGAAAGTAGAAGGAGAGGTCTACAAAGATGCGGTAATGCAAGCTGAAATAATGAAAAAATGTTTCCAATCGGTTTTCACTAATCAAAGGGAGTTTGTGGAGAGGGAGGAAGTGACTAGATGTGTAGTGATAAAAGATGTAAAAGTGGAAGTGCAGGAAGTGTATAAATACTGGAAACTCAAGATGTAAGGAAAGCCCCAGAACCGGATGGAATCTCTAATTGGGTACTGAAGGAATGCAGAGAACAACTGGCAGATAAGATTCACAATTTAATTGTGTTCTCTGGAAGAGGGGAAAGTGCCTCGGGAATGGAAGAGGGCAAATGTGGTACCAATTTATGAGGGAGAAAACGAGGAAGAACCCCTGAATTACAGACCAGTGTCCCTAACCAGCATGGTCGCAAAATTGAGCGAGAGACTCCTGAAAGATAGATGGATAAAATATCTGGAAGAGATGAATATTTTGACTGAAAGTCAGTTTGGATTCAGAAGTAGAAGGTCATGTGTTTCCAACTTGTTAAGCTTTTACTCAAGAGTGATTGATGTGCTACAGGAGAGAGACGGTTTGGTGGATTGTGTGGACTGTATTTAGAGCTGGAGAAGGCCTTTGACAAGGCACCCCACAAGCGACTAATGTGGAAATTAGAGCATATAGGAGGACTGAAGGGAAGCCTCCTGGAATGGATGAGAGACTTTCTGAGAGACATACAAATGAGGACAGGACATCTGGATGGAGGGAAGTAACAAGTGGTGTCCTACAGGGCTTGGTGTTGGTGCCAGTGATGTTCCTGATTTACATAAGTGATATGGTAGATGGAGTGAACAGTTATGCAAGTCTGTTTGCTGATGATGCAAAGATCTTGAGAAAGGTAGAGGTTGAGGAAGACTGTAAAATGCTGCAGGAGGATCTGGATAGGATACTTGATAGGAGTCGGATGTGGGAAATGAAATTCAACACAAAAAAATGAAAAATATTGGAAATGAGTACACGTACCAAGAGGACATCACAGAATTATTTGATGGGTAATGAACCAATTACAAAAGGGAGAGAAGAGAAAGATTTGGGAGTGCTGGTCCAGGATAGTTTGTCACCTGAAAAACACAATAACAAGATAGTTAGAGAGACATATAAACTCTTGACCAACATAAGAGTGGCATTTCATTACATGAATGAGGAGATGATGAAAAAAAATGATAGTGGCCAAGATCCACCCCAGGTTAGAATATGCAGCAGTAGTGTGGTCACCACACAAAAAGAAAGATAAAAACAAGATTGAGAGAATACAAAGAACAGCAACCAAAATGATCCCCAGTCTGGCAATTCTGTCATACAGAGAGAGGCTGGAAAGGTTGGATTTGCCTTCCTTAGAGGAAGGGAGAGAGAGGGGCAACATGATTGGAGTAGATAAAATTGACAGAGAAGATCTGTTTGTGTGGGATGAGAGAGTAACAAGAGGACACAGAATGAAACTGGAGAAGCCAAGCTGCCTGAAGGACATCAAGAAATATAGTTTTCCTATAGATGCACAGACCTGTGGAACAGCATGGACAAAGAGATTGTCCAGTCTAAAAACTGAAACGAGTTTAAAGGAAAATTTGACTTATTGAGAAACGGAAACAGGCCCCCATAAGCGCAGCTCATTTCCCGTATATCACAACTAGGTAAATACATGTGATGCTGGTAAGTGTCATCCTTCAGGGGATATTTCATACTACTGTACTATCCTTGCACCCCTACATAATGTCAAATTCAAGACACCAAAAGTAAATGATGCATATCCTACTATCTGTGATGGGATCTTTGTGCACCGTGTGAAAAATATGGACTGCAAAATGAACCGAACATCAGAGGAAGTGTTTTTGGTGGCAAGACCTGTGGCCTTTAACTCTCCTGCTTACAATAATGTACTGTTTATTGAATATTGAACATGAAACAATATTAAACCATAAATGTAAGAAATATGAATTAAATGTGACTACATGTTGGAAGCAAGAATTCCAAGTACTGTAATGAGTCCACCATGAAATTGTGTTTGGGTGACGAGGTGAATGGTGCAAGGTAATCTTCAAGAAGACATAGGACCTGTAAAAAAAAAAAAAAAACTAACTTTGGAAGGTGTAAAGAAGTACATTTTTTAGTATGATGAGGAACCATCAACAAACAAGGAAAACATGATAATACAAGTGATGCAATAAGTTAAGTTAAATTAGGTTAAGTTAGGTTAGAAGTAAGTTAGGTTAGAAGGGGGTAAGATAAATTTGGTTAGGTTAACATAAAATAAGTTAGGTTGGGATAGTTTAGGGTAAATTAGGTTGGGTTAAATTATATATATTTAGATTGTTTGGATAAGTCAGTAGCACTGATAAGGGTAATTTCATGCCAAAAATGACACACTAAAATGGCGTCTGTCTGTCTCTGGCACACCACAAGATGGCATCTATCAGTTTTCAGGGCTGTTGGGGACTATAAACAATCCATCCATCCATCTAACCACCATCCAATCCTATGTTGCACCACCAAGGAGCATAGAAGCCCGGGGCTAGGCAAGTTGGTCCTGACATTTAAGATGAGAGTGACCAGCCTCACTCATCTCTGAGTGGCATTACGTGAGCAATAAACCCCAACCACCCTTTGGATAAAAACCTTCACTGGCTCAATCCAACTGGAGTGCCGTAATTACCGGTACCCACTAAAACACCAGGCGCCAAATTTTGGTTATATGGTTACCATCTAGCATAGTAAATGGCTTCCTGGTCTACAGGAAACCATCTGGATTGTCACTCAGTGTAGATTCACCCACAGGCAGAAGGACGAGGAAAGAATGAAAGAAAGAAAGACAGAAGAGGAAGTGTAAAGTAACCCGTAGGCAGAAGGACAAGGAAAGAATGAAGGAAAGAAAGACAGAAGAGGATTGAAGGAAAGAAGGATGGGGGGGATGAAAGGGCAGACACCCGAGGGCAGCACTACACTGAGTGAGTGGATGGTGAGTGCCCCCACCTACCACAAACTATAACTGTATTTTAAACACAATTTACCATTTTAAGAAGAAATAAAAAACATCAAAACTTGAAATTAAAATACTCAAAGAATCCCATGAAGGACTTTTGGCAAGGGGAGAAAAAAAGAAATGCAAATTAAGGTAGTTTCATGTTTCCTTGAAGATTGCCTGGCAGGGATTTTGATTTAGGGGCCTCCCACGTAAATTTTAAAATTCAGCCTCCACTTGCTGTGATGAAAATTGCCGTATTCCAGAAGATGGAGCAATGGAAAATTTTGAGTTGACTTCCTCTTCTTTTGCAGGTCTGAGGGCCACAGCCAAAACAATGGCCCAATGCCCTTCCAATGCACACTGATTTGGGCCTCATATTATTTGCGAGAGAGCTGCCTAGATTTACGGATGAAGTCAGATGTGTACCGCATGACATGTTGCCATAACCAAGGGTCCCCATTACCCCCTCCCAGGAGGATGTAAAGTGACAAGTTGAAAACTGCCAGAGATGCCTGATGATCTCTCAAAAGTGTGCGAAGGGAGTGGAACCTAGGGCACCACAGCATGAAATGTTCAATGGTTTCTTCAACCTGGGAGCATCACTGACACCAAGGGTGCTCCATCATACCCAACAGCACAGGTGACTTGTGGGGCCTGTGTGGTCCACTAGTACCCTGCTGATGGCAACATCAAATTCCTGACTGGAATGGTGAGCCCAAGGGTGTGCAGAGGAGTCAGAGCGAAAACGCCCCACATTAAAGGCAGGGAGGTTGATGCAAGTTTTGAATTCCAACGTGATATGCTGGCACTGCTTGCAAGGTTAGGGAATATAGCAGTATCAGGTGCTGCATATACTAGTGTGTTGGTCAGTGCTTGCCTTGCTGCTGCATCTGCAGTTTCACTGCCAAGGATGCCTACATGTAAGGGAATCCACTGAAGGCAAAGTGCTAGGGAGCAGTGGCAAGGAGAAGGAGGTGCTCCAAAACAGCATGGACAAGATTGACATGAGCCACTGGACAATCTGAGAGGAGAAGGGTAAGTGAAGACTGGGATTCAGTATATAAAACCACCAGTTGGGGGTGGAGGAAGATCTGTACAAACTCAACAGCCTGGAGAATGGCTAGGAGTTCTGCAGTCAGGACCTCATACCACCCAGTGAAGGACCAAGTCTGCCACGGGGAAAGGTCCTTAAAGTACGCTGCTGAGGCAAAGGAATATGGAGAAAAGTGGGACTCATCTCTGTAAATTCTAAAGGAGTCCTTATGAAAAGAGAAGTCCAAGCTAAGGTAGAGCTGCTGTACCATGACTGCATCCACTGACGTCAGGAACAGCACTGGGAGACAGGGGGAGTTAAATGGAGACAAATTCATCCAAGGAGGAACAGGCAGAGGGGCTACTAATGCAGGCCTGGGGAAATCGAGAGATAGGATGTGGGATGCCTGAATGTTGCAGGGAATGAATGGTAACTGCACTCTTGGCCAGTCTGGGGGCTGGTGAAGGACCATGGGGAAGCAACAGAGGGAGGAGACTGAGTGGCTGGAGGGAAAGGCAGAAAAGCGAAGAAGCAGCCAACAGTCCAACTCCATGCGATAGATGGAAAGGGGCATCACCTCAAACTCCATGTGAAGTGGAACAACTGGGATGGAATTGAAGGCACCTAGGCCAATGCGGAGTGCAGTGTTCTGGATGACATCCAACCTTTTTCAGTGGGTCTGGGCAGCCGATTCATAAAGGGAGGAACCATACGAAATCTTACTGCAGATGAATGCTAGAAAAGGCGGAAGAGAGTGTTTCAATATGTACCCCAGTGAACTCCTGCTATACACGTCATGATGTTCAGGTGCCTAAGGCATGCTGACCAAAGGTGGTCAATGTGGGGGACCCAGATGAGATGGGGGCTGTCCAGAGGAAGACCCAGAAACTTCTGCTGGGTCTGTTGGGTGAGAGGCTCTCTGGCATGCTGAACCTTCTGCATAGAAGGGAGCCTCAGATGGTTAAAGCACATAAGAGCACTCTCGTGTCCATTAATTATAATACCCAGTCTGTAGCCTGGGTGGTGAAAGTGTCCACAGCTTGTTGGAGGCAATGATGGACCTTCCAAAATGAGGAAGCGCTCCATAGGATAAAAACATTGTAAGCAAAGGCTAGGGCAGATACTCCAGGAGGATGAGGGAGGTTGGGCATTAACACATTAAAAAGAAGGGGACTGAGAACTGATCCCTGTAGTACACTGTGCCTGACTGGGGTGGGGGAGAAGTAACTACCCCCAAGGGAAACACTGAAGGATTGCACCTCCAAAAAACTTCCACTCAGCCAAGTGCAGATCCCATGACACCGACATGACACAGCTTGTACAGTATCCCATCATGGGAGGCAGAATCAAATGCCCCCTGGAGGTCCACAAAGACTGACAGGACTCTGTTGATGGCAGTAAGCCTGATGAATATAATGGCCAAACTGGAGGAGGACATCAGATGCCCCACTCCTACGGCACAATCCACATTGGACCTCAGACAGGTGACAGTCATGCTCTAGCCACCAGAAAAGCCAGCAGAACACCATTCTCTCAAGCGCCTTCCCAACATTGGATAGCAACACTATTGGCCAGTGCAATGCCAAAGAAGGGTCTCTCCCAGCTGGGGAAGAGGTGAGAGGTCTTCCAGCAGGATGGGACGACCCACAAAGGCTGTCAGGGGGAAATGAGATTTTGCTCTGGCGTGTCGCCAGATGTCAGGGGAAAATGAGACTTTTACCCTGGCGTGTCGCCAGATGTCAGGGGAAATTTAAGTATTCCCAAGAAATAATGAAATATTGTATAATTGGTATACAATGTATAGCTAAGTGTGCTATGTCAATTCTCTAGGGTCGAGAATTACAAACTTCCTTAACGGCACGCAGCAGAGCTGCAATATTGTACCGTTGGCCTACGAGAAAGTTTCTTCTCCCCCCCCCAACAATCAAAAAAAATTATAATAATAATAATAACAGGCTCTTGGCTGAGCCAACTCCCAGCTAGCACAACGGATTTATAGTGATTCAAAGCTGGCCTAAGTACTGGCCGTGATTTAATTCAAAAGTTGTGCTAACGCAGAGTAGCAAACTGTATTAAATAACAGAGTGGACTAATTAAACACAGTTAACAACTTTAACAAAGCTCAAGAAAAGAACTGTGAATTTATTAATTACAAAGAAATGAATTTACGTTACATGAAATTCAAATCAAATAAAGGAATCCACTCACTCGCTGAAACACTCAGATAACGGCTAAATATTTCAAAAAGCTTAGCCTAGGGAAAAAACCAGAAAATACTGATCGGTATGGATGAAACAGAGCTGCTGTGACGATCACCAAAGTGGGTGGGGCTGCAGGAGACACGCCAATACAAGCTGAAATCTGAAAAACGCTAGAAAAGCACAGAGCCTTTGAGAGGCGTCCCGCGTCGCGCCGCGTCTACAAGCAAACTGAGCTCTGATTCAAATCGGGGCGCGACAAGCGTGGGAGGTGCGCGCGCCGCGCCGTAACGGCTAACGCGCCAACAAACAATTGAAATTTACGGGACGATGTCACGACTCACTCAACACAACGTTACAATGTAGAAAATTCGTGACAAAGGCCAGCTGTCATTAAATATGTCAAGGAGAGATACCTGATGGGGGGAGGGGGGGACATATGAACGAAAAACTCATTAGGGACAAATTCTGAGCCACACACTTTCCCTGGTGGTAAGGCTTGCAGAGCAGAAGAAAGCTCTGTCTGGGTAAAGGAAGAGGCTAAGCCTTTGGTGAGGAGGGGGGTTGCTTGCCTGAGTGACTCTGAGTAATTGCTGGGAGCCTGGTAGTGGTGCAGGAATACCAAACTGAGACCCAAAGAAGTGGCCAAGAGGGCAGCCTTGTCCTGGAAGCCCACCAGAAGGCTATCCTCCTTCACCATGGGATACAAGTGGGTGGCAGGACGGCCCTTCATTGCTCAAATGAAGGACCACATCTGGGATGGAAAGCTGGAGAATATGAGGGTCAAGCAGAAAGCAGACCAGGCAGCATGCTGAGCTTGGTTAAGAGTTCTCTTGCATTCTGCATCCCTATGGTGGTGAAGGTCTTGGTGGCTAGGGCAGGGACACCTCTGCCAGGCATTCCAAGAATACCACCGAATCCGGACAACCCAGGTGCGGTCCCCTGATCACCAAGAAACTGCAGCAGTGCCTCAGGGACATGCTGAAGACTTGCAGAAGGTCGCCTCACCTGCTGTGACCACAGAGGAGTAAAGGCTGCCACACGGTCATCCAATGGTCCTCCTGGCAAAGCCCCAGTGTCACCGAGGACCACGGTAAAGGAAGACCAGGAGCCTTGTGTGAGAATCCAACGTGGACAAGGCGGGAACGGCAGGGTGGAGAAAGGCTGGGGATATCCAGCATAACTGGAAGGTGGTCGGACCCTAAATATGGGCCAGTCCAAATGGCTGAGCCAACAAAAATATGGGCCAATCCAAATGGCTGAGTCACCACAAATATGGGCCAGTCCAAATGGCAGAGCCACCACAAATATGGGCCAGTCCAAATGGCCAAGCCACCACAAACATAGTCCCGACATAAAGATGAAATGTGGAATGCAGGCCTGAGCGCGGGTCCATACGGGACTCAGGTTGAGTAGGGAAAAAAAAACACTCTCCAAGAGAAACTAGAAGAGGAAAGAGCTCGACCTGTTGCCAGATCCCCAAACCAAGAAAGAATCTGAATGGGGATGTCTGGCAGGGTGAAAGGAGCTGGTCTTGATATGCCCAGAGTTCTTCTAGGCCAATGTTCTTACAAGGGTTGTAGCAAACCACCACAGTGATCCAACCCATCATGAAGGAAAGGCAGACCATAAGAACTTCCAACACCCCCCAAGGGGGCCAAGCCAGAGGTAGAACAGAACTGGGCACATTCTCCCTGACCACAACAGCCCAACACCCTGACGATTTGCCTGACAGATGGTAAAACCTCTGAGTGACAGACAGAGATGTGAGGAATGCCAAGTTTCACAGACAAATAACATCTGGGACGTGGTCCACTACCATCTATTTGAAATCGAAAGTTTTCCAAAGAAGGGACCTGGTAGTCCAGAGAAGGAATCTGCGAAGAAGTGGAGGCCATCACTGGGAAGAGAGAAGGAAAAGGAGCTGGGGCAAGAGGCTGACAGAGATGTAAATAAAGGACTGTTCATTTCTGCACACGGACAGGACAGTTAGCAGGAGTATGAGGAATGGACATCTGAGGAGTCGGTACGTGAGGAAGCTGGGGAGGTTGCGCTTGGTACGAGCTGATGTGGAGGAGCAGAAGAATTACCAGGTGCAGAAACCATCACAGGAAAGCTGGGGGAGACAGCATGTGGCTTGGCTGAAGTGAGGACAGGGGTAGTAACTAACGACAATAATTGGCTAACTTATCAGGCAAGATATCAGGCTGGATGGAGGGACCTGAAGGGTCTTGTGCAGCATGGGGGCAAGAGGTCCATGTTGGGTGTGCAGAGCAATAGATGGGAAAGGATTAATTGTACTGCAAACTCTACTGAGTGTGTGGAGGCTTTTGTTATGGAAGCAGTGAAGAATGCCTTCTATTATAGCAGGATCAGTAGAGTCGTGGCTGAACAGGGAGCTGCAGACAAAGGTGTAAATGAACAGTACAGAGCTATCTCCTGAGAGTTACTGCTTCAGTGTGTGGATGGACATGGGGCCCTACAAGACATAAGGTAACATGGAGGTGGGATGAGGGAGTAAATGCTGAAGTTAAGGAGAAAACAAGGCTTTTCTGAGAATGGAGAAGGGGTGGTAACAGAAAGGAACACTCGGCTGCCAAGGGCAGGACTAGAAAGGAGGTATACAAGGTATAGTGGTCGTGATCTTTTTGTCAGATGATCTTGTACAGTACGATGATCTGCGTTTACGTTTTGATTGGCAGCAATAATTTTTCATTTCTACATAGCAAGAATATGTTGGTGCACAAAACCAAGTGGCCCTAGACATGTTTCAAATTCCACATACCTGCCTCGACCCATCAAAAACTGAGTTTGTAACAGAAACCTGTGATCTGGAAGATATTTGATGTGCTGTCAAAAATCTATCTATCTATCTATCTATAGCCAGACGCCATAACCCCGCAAAGGGTGGCCACAGACAAAACGCCTCCAAGTCGCTCTGTCACCCACCATTTGCCTACCCTCCCCCCAACTCACTCTCCCCTCCCTCACACACCTCTCAACTCCATCATTCCACCTCGTCCTCGGTCTTCCCCTCCCTCCTCCTCCCTCCACCCTGCCTACATACACCCTCTTAGTCAGTCTTTCATTCTCCATTCTCTCCACATGTCCAAACCACCTCAATGTATTTCTCCTAATCTTCTCAACCACATCCACATCCACCCCACAACATTCCTTCACTTCTTCATTCATCAACCTGTCCCTTCACGTCACTCCACATGCTCCTCTCAAGTAACTCATTTCCACTGCTCTCACTCTTGACTTGTTAACCTCTAGCAAGGTTAACCTCTAGCAAGGTCCTTGCCTCGCTTCCATACGTCAGGGTAGGGATCACGATACTATCATGCAGTGACTTCTTGACTTCCATACTCAACTCCATATTTCTCATCACTGCTTTCAGTGAACCAACAACCTTCCTTCCCTGCTGTACCCTTTCAAGTATTTCATCCCCAAAACTTCCATCCTTACTCATCACACTACCCAAGTACTTGAATGCACTCACATTCTCCATATCCTCACCATCCAACCTCACTGTGCATTCTGTGACTTCATTCCTCTCAAACACCATAAGTTTACTCTTGTTTACATTGACTATCAGATTCCTCTTCTTACACACTGTTCCAAATTCATTCATCAAATAAAGTTGTCTAAATTTAATAATGCTAAAACTGTGAATCTACTGTAAAGAAGAATCACTAACAAGATCTAAATGTAACATTTTCCTGTCAACTAAAGGACTGTTTTGCTGTAGAAGCTGCATTTAACTGAAGCTGCCAATGTTCATTTCCTCATCTCAGGGTTACTGTCCTCTTGTTGCCCTCAGCTACTGCCTCCTTTCTTAATATAAGAAGTAAATTACTTCTTCATTTAGACTACAGTGAGAAATGACTACAAATATTACAACTAAATAAGGAATGTAAGACCTAATGACTGCAGACAGTTTGTGCTGAAGACAGCATGTGTTCCATTTACATACATAAACCCACATGGCCACCACACTTACACACAACCAGTACACAGCAAACGATCAAGTTTCATTATACGACTCTTCACTATGTGATATATCACTACGATGATAATTTAAAATTTATATACTTTTTCAAAATAACAACAGAAAACTGGTCGCAATTTTGCTTGAATGATAATCGCAGTGGCCACTTCTGAGAATCTCATGTGGATGCAGTGGTGGATGCAGTGATGAATGCAAGCTGACAGTCATCTGTCTGAGCCAACATGGCTGCCCTGTGTTTATTTTTGCTGTGATCATCTGCCTTTTGTTTAATTTTGTGCATGAAAGGCCACTGAAACAACACAGATATTGCCAAATAACAGTGCAAGTGCTTAAAAAATAGTGCAGTGTGCAATGATATTTTTTTGGTGTCAAATACTGAAACTTGTGACTTGCAAATCGTGTCTTGCGTACATACACAGCCTCCCAGTCAGTTCCTTGAGCCAAGATACCTGCCCACTGTTTACATCTGTTGTGATCATCGGCCTTTAGTCCATTTTCTGCATGACAGGCCACTGAAACACCACTGCTATAGCCAAATAACAGTGCAAGTTGAACAAATGGTGCAGTGTGCAATATTAAGTGAAGTGATAATTTTTTGTGTGTGAAATCCTGTGGCTTGTGACTTGGAAATCATGTCTGGTATGCATGCTACCCCTATTGGAAAGCATGGTGCAACTGAATGGTGCTAAATGCAAGCCTAAAAGGATAAGGTTTTCATGTAGTGCTGTAATTTTATGAGTAGTTTAAATATAACTTAAGTTAGTATAAATATAGTATAAATTAGTATAAGTATAATATAAGTTAATATAAGTGTAGTATAAGTTAATATATGTATGATGTAAGTGTAGCCTTGAACCCCTGATTATGCTTCATCTGTAATAGGTAGGGAGTGATCATCAAATTCCATATTCAGGCTTGTTCCCTGTTAATATTTATAGCCTAAGGGATACTCTAGTAATAGAGGAACTATATAGAGCGATTATGAGAGTGAGAGTCGTGGTCAGTTCTCATGGTTGACATAGAGGCGAAAGTTTTAGCACAAGATTAATAATCGCGAAAATCTATCTTCATACTTTAAATTCTAAATCTGTAAGTCAGGCTTGGTATTTTCATCTTTTTGTACTACATAGTAATGAATTAAAGCTTAGATAAATTCTAATTGCCGATAATGGAAACTTGCAACTGCAAAATCTGCGTTACACTCGTGACTGGATATGTACCTCCACATGGTTATAATTAGTTGCAACACTCGTTGGTTTAGGCTTCGGTATAATTGTCAATCCCATACGCTTGCCACACAATTTCAAGCATCGTAAGTCAATCCATCTATGGATATCGAGTGTGGACACCTTATTTCCTATGCCATGTTAGTAGGTGTGAATAGTAATGTTGCAGAGAAATTTGTCAAAGTCAGTTCCGATGTTAGGACAACCGCGAGGAAGAGAGCATGTGGCTGAAGGCAAGAGACGCTCACTTTGCTCTCTGATGCCCTGTCGTCCACAGGTAAGTAGTTCACACGCTCTGAATTTCCCCCCCCCCTTTTTGTTCCTATATTGTTAATCCTCTTTATATATATTAGTACGTTGACTGATAATGTTTCCTCTAACTTCCTTTCGTAATGACTTTGCTCTCTGACGCCCTGTCGTTCACAGATTACCGTTGTTCCATCGTAGCTGCCTGCCCCGATGAAAGTAGTAACCAAACGGCTCTTCTCGTTTGTGCCTGTTTACACTAGTAATTCTTCACCTCCCCCCCCTTTTTCAGATTCACCAATCTCAATAGCAAATTATGGGTCCACTGTAATACTGAAATCTTATATATACATATATGGGATTATTGTAAATGAGTAGTAAGCCTGTTTGATATTTTTTTTTAGTCCAAGAAGTTACTGAAAATTGCCTTCCGGATTTAGAGCGTCAATTCGTTTACATAGTTCCTCTATTATCACTGTATGAGCTGCTTGAGAACTTCAAAGTGAAAAGTGTGGGAAAGAACTCGGTCCCAAGGATATACTATGTTATGTAATTTTTCCAAGATCATTACCCAAGGAGCCCATACGAGGCCATTGGATTGTTGGTTCCACGTTACGCTGTCATTGTGAATTTATTGATTTGATATATGAGATTGTTAGATACACTGGAGATTATGTCAATTTGTAAGTAGAAGGTTAAAACGTGAAGTTTATATATTTATATGTGAATGTGAATATAAAATTGTGCTTAAACCCAACTGTTAGGAACTCTGTTCATAATAGTGTGTTAGTATCATTCTGTGAATTTGTTCAGCAGAGGTGAAAGTACTCTTGCATTCATTGATCTTCTTTTGGTATATCTGACCTGCTCTGAGATAATATCAGCATGAAAGAGTAATGATCTTCTGGTTTCTAGTAATTCATATCCTGTAAGTAATCTATGGTTAATTTGATCAATATCTAGTTTCTTATATTTGTATGTTTAGAATTAGTAAATATTAGGTTAAGTTTTTATGGTGTTTGAGACTTATTATCCCCTGGGGAGTTCTATCGTGAGATTGAGTGGCCCGCAAGGTGTGTTGCTATCTTACGACACGCACTCTAAACAATTCACGCTACCCTAGTCACTTATTCACAAGGCCCCAGTGCTCTTCATCTTACTTTAGTGGAGAAAAAAAATTCTTTCCCAGCATTCGCTGGGTGGCGGCAGCCTACTCTTGTAACTCTGATTCATAGTGATGGTATCTCTTTTTATTTTTGTTAATTAACTTCGGAGGTTCAAAATTATAACACCACACTGGTGGTAAAGCAGTGGAATCTTCTTATTTTATATAAAGTCCAAAAATTCCAACTCTACACTGGTGACAGCGGTGGTAATCTCTTAATTTTAGTTATTAACTGGGAGTTTAAAATTTTGTGACATGACATTCAGATTTTGGGTTTTGTGGTCAATGGCACCCTTCTTATCCCTATTAAAACCATGTTATATCGACCTCATTATATGCTAAATCGTCAAGCAACAGGGTTTCACTTAACAAAACCTTATCATATAGCAAGCTGCGACTGTATCTTACTCTCAACTCACAGCTTTTAGCTTTCGTGATACTGCTCCCCCCCATCCCCACTTTCTATCTATCTATCTATTGCCAGACGCCTCAATCCCGAACGGGGTGGCCACAAACAAATCGCCTCCATGTCACTCTGTCCCCTGCCATTTCACTACCACGCTCCCAACTCACACCCCCCTCTCTCATATACCTCTCCACTCCATCCCTCCATCTCATCCTCGGCCTCCCCCTCCCTCTCGCCCCCTCCACCTCACTCACATACACTCTCCTCATCAATCTTTCACTCTCCATCCTCTCCACATGCCCAAACCACCTTAACGTGTTTCTCCTAACGCTTCCCATCACATCCTCAACCACACCACAACGCTCCTTCACTTCCTCATTTGTTAGTCTGTTTCTCCATGTGACTCTACATGCTCCTCTTAAATAACTCATTTCCACTGCTCTCACTCTTTACTTCTGTCCTTCCAACAGGGTCCAAGCTTCACTTCCATATGTCAGAGTTGGTATCACAATACTGTCATGTAACAACTTTTTCACTTCCATCCTCACCTCCCTGTTTCTTATCACTGCTTTCAACAAACCAGCAACCTTCCTTCCCTGCTGCACCCTTTCGAGCACTTCACCCTCCAGACTACCATCCTTACTCATCACACTGCCCAAGTACTTAAATTCACTCACATTCTCCATATCCTTCCCATCCAATATCACTGTACACTCACTGGCTTCACTTCTCTCGAAGACCATCACTTTACTCTTCCCCACATTCACCTTTAGATTCCGTTTCTTACACACTCTCCCAAACTCATCTACCAAGCCTTGCAGCTCCCCTTCGTCTTCACTCAACAACACAGTATCATCTGCAAACAACAGTACAGGGAGTTTCCATACACTGCCCTCTCTCACTAGGGCCACTCCAACATCCACTGCCCGACCTTGTATCCCATTCAACTAATTATTCTGAACCTTTAATGTTTTTCAGTAATTCTTCTTTGTTAAACTACAAAACAGTGTCAAGGTAACAACATTTTCACAAAGAATCAAGCAAAACAATCAACGAAACCTTCAATGAAATGCATTTTAATGTTTCTTCTGTCCACATCCGATATGCCGTTATCAACAATAAAAATTAGTATTGGTTTGATCTTGGAAAAATGCAAATATCAACAATATATTCGTTTGGTTATTATTATTGCTTGCAGCACCACCTGAAAGTACATTTAGATAAGAGGAAAGTGATGACTGTTGAAAAAGAAAGTGACTCTGTGCGATGTTACACTGAATGGACAAGGACTTCAACTGATGAAAATGTAACCTATGGACTGTGGCAGGGGGGTTGTAAAATGGGGTCTGTGTTGTGGCTATATGGCCAACTCACCAACCATTGCAAAATGAATTCAAAATGTATATCACCATCCTGGAAGCGGTACAACACACCTATTCATGAAATGTTTTTGCTCAACTCACCATAGTTATGGAGATATTGCAGTTGGAAATTTCCCAGTTGGTGAGAAATTGGAAACATCAGCTGGACTCAATCCTGTCAATGTCTGATTGGGCTGCCAATTAGTCTAATAAGGCATAACCTGTGCATGACATGGTATCATATCACATCATTTATAAAGGTGCCATCATGCTTGCATGAATTGGCCATGGTACCTAATGGTAGCTCTCCAGGCTGCTTGATCTCTGGAAACCTCCCTATTCAGTCTCTTATCTCTGACATCATGCTCTATGACCTTATCCCAGGTCTTTTTCAGTCAGCCTCTTGCAATTCTACCCTAAATGTTCAAATTTCTTCCCTCCCCACCCATTTATTTTTTTTTTTAATGTGTCCACCTCTGGGCATAGGGTTCACAGCCTGCTATCAAGGCCCAGCAGTCCTCCCACACACCACACACCCCTACATGTCACCACTTCGGCGCTAACACCCACCGTCCATATTGAATACAGGCTAGGGCTGTCTCATACAGGACTGGTGTACAGTATTGGTATTAGCGGGGGTATTTTTACGACATGTCGGCAGGTCTTCTGGTAGACCAGTAAAGCTTGATTTAACAAAATTCAAATCCTTAAACTGTTCCCTGCCCCAGCAAGCATTTGAACCTGGGTCCGTAGAACCGCAAGCCACCCTCTCTACCGATCAAGCCACTGCCAACTGTCATCCGTCATCCTCTCTACATGGCCAAACCATCACAATCAACTACATCTCATTATAATACTAATACACTCACTTTGTTCAAAATTCCATTCATGTGAGGTAAGTCACAGCCCCCGGCTGCTGACTTATTTGTATGAGGGAAGTTGCAACCATCGGTCGAAGTACCTGGCTGGGGTGATTCAAAGGGGAGATCATTGTTGTTGGTGAGTAACCCTGTTCTGACTGGCAGAGCAGACCAATCAATTGCAGGCAAGCAATTGTCCCTGCAGGGCCATCCTGTGCAGTGAACTGATGTTCCCCTGCAGCAGATAGTGACTAACCACAGTGAGGGACAGGAAAAATTGTGGAGGTTTGGTTCTTGGACAGGTGCTTACTGTACTTAGTGTCTCTCCTCTCTCCACTCAGTTAACAGGACACCATAGTATGCACCACATCATCTGATACACCTGGTTATAGGGTTACCCTCCAGAAGTGTAATGCTGTTCAGTAGTGAGGCCTGGGTAGTAAAGGAAGAGGCTATTCATAGACTCAAACACACAGAGAGGATAATGATTTGATGGATGTGTAATGCATTCTTGATTGAGAGGGCTGGGGCTGCAGGACTGTGAATGACAACTTAAGGGGAAGGGTAGGAGAGTATAAGAGTTTTGTGATGAGGAAAGGTAAACTGAGAAGGTTTGGGCATGTGGTGAGGATGGAAAATAATAAGTGGGTGCAGACAGTGACAGGTTTGAACACATAGGGTAAATTTACAAGAGGCAGACTAAAAATGACCAGGGATGAGGTCATAGAGTGTGATCTCAGGGATAAAAGACTGAACAGAAAAGCTGACAAAGATCAAACAGTGTGGAAAGCCACCAACAGGTAACCAAGACTGACACATGCCAGCATACTGGAGCCTTTAAAAATGAAACAAAATGAATGAAATAATAGTACTTGGTTTCCTGGGCAGAAGAAAACCTGTAGTCTTGTCATTCAGTGTAGCACCAACTGAAGCAGAAAGGAGGGTATTGAAGTAAGAATTTAGCAGAAGAATTGGAGAAATAGGATGAAAGGAGGGTACACACACAAGAAGAGTGATAAAGGTGAAGCAAGATGTTGGCATTACTACATCATGAGTGGATGATGGTTGCCACCATCTACCACCAGAAAAAGAGATAAATGTGCAAAAAGCTGGAAAACAGAGCAGTGCAGGGAAGGAAGGTGGCTGCTGCTGTGATGGTCTTGGAAAGAAGCAGAAGTCTGAGTGTGGCAGCTGTGGAAGGCTTGAGTGAAGATGTTTTAGTGCCTACTCTAACATATGGGTGTGAGACTAGGGTATGTCAATTTTGGCAAAATCAATATCTTTAAAATTACCAGTAATCAAATGGTAGATTTTAATCTGGATAAAACAAATACGGTAAAAGTCCATTAATCCAAATGGCAGTGGACCGAGAATCATTCGGATTATCAGATTTTTCAGATTTTTGGGTGGGACCCCTAAGACACTTAATTTCATGTTTAAATTGAAATTTTACAGAATGGGTCACTTTTGATTCATTCATAATACAATATGGCACATATTAACATTATGTATCAAACAAATTTTTTACTTAATAATGTATTACTGAAGACACGAACTGTAATTGGTAAATTAAGAGATCTTATGGGTTGTTTAACTCAACAGTAATGCATAGTGTTGAAAACAGAAGTTGTAGGCAGGTAAATCCAATTAGAGAGAGTATGTCCAAGGTTAATAATAATATGCACATACTGAATTGTAAAAGCACAAAAACTTAATATATATATTACTGCAGAAAATTCCTTAAACCTAACGTACAGATCCAAAAGTGGTCGATTGTTTACGAGGAGTTGCAAATCCATGCATTACCTGATCCATGACCACACCACTTGGCACTTCGGCACATTTGGCGCCCAGTTTGAACTTTTTAATCTTGATTTTTTTTTTTTTACTTTTGGAGTTTTTGTCAGCTTTCTTCAAAAATTTGGATTATTGGAATTTTCGGATTATCAGTGTTCGGATTAATGGACTTTTACTGTATATACTTAAATTTATTCTTACATGGAATTTGTCTACTTCATTTCTGTGATGAAATTTTGCAAAAAACACATAAATTTACAGGAGTTACATAAACACCGAAGATGTCATTTGGGTGGATTTATTGTGTAGGAACAAGGATAATGCTGAATTTTAATACTAGAAACATTTATTGCTACTGAGACAGAACCTAAACATTTTTTGTAAGGTAATTTTTCTCTTTTTCAGTGTCACTGCAAACTAGCAAGTTACACCACTTAATGAACTGCACTGAGATCCATTGTCATTGTTGAGCAGTTGTGCAAACTTTGTTATAGAGCTGCAGATTTGCACTGCATAGGAAGTCTTTAATGATCTCTGTATATCCACTAGTGTTACAGCTGTTCAGCATTCCACAAAAATGTCTCTGGTAAAGACAAGACTACAAGCATGGACTCAACTGCACCACCTGGTGGGATCAGGGAGGGATCTTCCCGTAATACAGCTCCCAACTGTCAGAGATTTCCTCTATTATGAGCTGTATCTCAGGGAAACTAGTGACCAATATATGAGGAATTACAACAGTGTTCAGAGTGAGACTAGGGTCTGGCATGAAAATGATAAGTCAAGAGCAACAGTAGAGGAGATGGGACTGTTGAGGAATGTGTGTGGAGCATGGAGTGCATACAGGATAGGGAACAATTTGATTCATGAAAAATGAGGAGACACCAGTCAGAGAGTGAGATTAGATGTTAATGTCATTTGGAGTGAGGAGACATGAATAAGGTGGTGAAAAGGAGATATATGAGTGAGTCTAAAGGTGAGAGGAGGCATGGTAGGTCAAGGAGGAATTTGAAAGATGGTAAATGAGCATGTGAAAAAGAGAGGTACGGAAGCTGATGATGCTACACAACTGACAAGGGATACAGCTGGCTGGGTGAAATTTTGTACAGAGTGTATGACACAGGTTTTTAACTTGACTTGCTCTGTCAGATCGGTACATATGAAGCTATGTGTGGACAAGCATACCTGTCAAAGCCAGGATTTTGAGGTCTTGAATGGTGAATGAAAGCATGTGTAGCCCATTTCACCGGGCATGCTGCTGATTAGTTCTCCAACTAAAATAATTTTTTCTTTTTCCTGGCTTTCTGTTCCCTACCTCACCCTTTCTGCTGATGGAAAGAAAAGAGGGGATGATACTTTATGAAGTATGATGCTCTACAGCAAAAAAACATAGGATGCAAAGAGTAAAATGCTGACAAACTTAGCATACTGAAATGAGAAAGGTGACATGATGCATAATGCCATACAGAGGGTCAGTGCATGCGATGAATGAAGAAGATACTAGGAAGACAGCGAAGTAATGCATACAAAATGCAATGTGTGAGAGCCACAGGTCAAAGAACTGTTCAGCCCTTAATATGGAATGAACAGCCCCTGCTGGCTAATAGGCTGATCTATGTAAGCAAGAAACACTTTTTCAAAAAATGGATATTTGATGTATAACCAAGCATTTCTATAGGACTGGTCATATATACATGCATGATATATCTATAATCGCAACATGCAGTGCAGTATGCTAGTGAGGGTATGAATAAGTAAGATAAACATACTACAATACTTTAAATATAACAAGCTAAAGTCTGTTCAGGAAAGTCTCTGAGGCATGCAAAGGGGCAACAAGGATAGTACAGTGTTAATTATGATTCCATTTACCCAGAATATCTGACCCTTGGGAAAACTTGATGCTTTACAGGACTGTATCTTGGATGGATTTCTTCTTTCAGCTTCACTGTAAAGAAAAAAAGTGTATACATCAACTTAATGGTGAAAAAGTGGTAGCTGGCAAGACATTATCACATCCATCTTCATATGTGAAGATTATGAGAACAACAGAATAAGATTTTTTTTTTTTTAAAGTCACAAACCCATTTTTCACTCATAATGATTGAAGCTGGAGTAGGGTTCAGGAAATGGCTTCAACTAAAATTTGACACTACACTGGAACTGGAAAATGTGTTAAGAGAAGTCATCCCACACTGAGAGAGCTGCAAAAGGTCCATTACATTGTTGCTGTTGCTCAACCCTGTCTGCCTAACCGAGAAGAACTGTTAAATGCACATAAGCGACTGCTGCTATGAGGTTGTTCCATAGGTTCTTTTCACTGTAGATGCTGTCTGTATTTTACTGCAATATGTGATATGTGGTGCTCCATTATGTTGTGTAGACCTATTCTACAAGCAGGGCACATGTCATCTGTCATTCCATCCAACCAAAATATAAAGTGATACCTTTGCCAGACTGGGTTATGTCCTGATCTATGCCAAGCTAGGCAAACTCAGTTGGTTCAATTTAGGGATATTTCTGATGGGAGGACATCAGGAGGGGGTGCTTAAATTACACTGTTTTGATTGAGGTGTTGTACTGTCCTGCACATGAGATAGGTAAGTGGGTGTTTCTTCAATGTTTGTGTAGCAATGCCCGGAGGTGGGATGCTGAAAAGGGTTTGGTAATGTTTGTAAGATGATGGTTTTATGTGCCTAGTCGTACTGTGTGGCTGTCATAAAATGACTCAGGGGCTGTGTCAGTACAGGCTGCCACACTGAAATGAGTACCTCTCATTTCAAGATATTGTCTAACACAGAGGACTTTAGTTTGGTGTAACTGAGCTATGGGTGCAATACTGGTGCAGAGAGTAATGATATACAGAGTGTATACGGTCTGCAAGGTGTTGTAGTGGGCGTCAGATAGGACGAAAGCCAATGCTGGTGAAGCAAAGGATAACACTGATCTGATATATTGTCTGCAGAGTAGGAGAGTATTTCTTTTTGCTGTCAAAAGTCTGTCCTTGTCAGTGCCCTAAATGTGCTTACTCTATGGGTGCATGTGAGCAAGTGGTTCATCAATCCATGTGTCATATATCACTACCTGGATCTTTGTGGAGGGACTATGTGGAACAGGTACATCATTAAGTATGATGTTAGTGTTGTACCTAAGCTCATGATTGTCCCACGTGATGAATACGGTGGTGGATTCAGCTGGAGAAATCATCAGTCTGCTGTCCTCAATCCATGCTTCAACTGTGTTCAGGTAATCTTTTTGTAGTAAGCAGGCTGTGTCTGTAATGTGTTATGTAGTTGCTATGGTAATATCACTGGCATATAAAGCAATGTCTATGAGTGGCTGCAGTGTGGCAACAACATGCTTGTATAGGTTGACGAGTGTAGGTGAGAGAATGGAGCCCTGGGAAACCCCACTTAAAGTTTCATGTTTGTGACGACTTGCCCTGGAATGTAACTTGTCCTTGTATGCCTGATGGCTAATTAGCAAGAAGTATTAGGTGTTCTTCTCCAAGTCTGTGATGTAGATTTACTTAAAAGTCCAACCTACACAAACACCCACAAACTCTGCATCAATCTGCTAAGCTCTTGTCCACTAATGGCAAGCTACACAGCAACAGCTGAGAGAGTCCACCCTTCACCATTTGTGACCAACCTCATACCTTGTTCCAGAACGTGAGTTTTTACCTTCCATAATCTCATTTATATGTATAATGTATGGGAACATTCCTTTCTCATTCTCATATTACACCTCTCACTGAAATGCCTACCTACCATTACAAAGGCTTCACCACCATCATAAAAACTCAGATATTCAATAGCCTTCCATCCACCCCATACATGTAAAAAACCTTCCATAATCCCTTTCTGTTTATCCTATGTTCGAGGTCTGTTAAAAAACAAACTTTTCAAAAAACACATTTACTGTTTTACTTAAAACTTAATTAGACAGTCCCCAACAAAAGACTCCCCTCCAATGTTCATAAAATGTTCCCGTTTTCAATATTTCTTCAAGTTCTGGAATGCATCCTGGAATGCATTTTCAGGGTTGGTGAACAGTTCTCATAGTGAATTTTCTTCTATCTCTTCTATTGTCTTAGATCAGCAACCTTTCTTGGTGGATTTCAATTTGGGAGGAGGGTTCTGAAAGGCCCAAATCCAGAGAGTAGGACGTCTGAGGGACAATAGTCATCTCATGCTTCATCAAAACTGTCACAAATAAGGAGCAACGTGTGAGCAGCTGTACTGTCCAGATGCATGATCCAGGCTTTGTTTCTTCACGCCTCAGACCTCTTCTCTAGCAATGCCTCCTTCAAACGCTTCAGGACGTCCAAGTAATACTCTTTATTTACTGTTTTATGAACAATGCCTTTCCAATAAAAAACAGTACAATCAACATCACCTTCACATATGGGCAACTCTTGACATGCTTTTTTTGGATGCAGCGGCAATGTTCCAATCCGTTAAGATAACTGCTTTTTGCTTTGACATTTTAAGTGAACCACAGTTCATCACCTGTTATATTTTTCAGAAAGTTTCCATCAACATTTACCAGGGGGTAGACTGTGGCAACAGCTGAACAGGGCAGCACATTCAAGGCAGATGGAAAGCTGATAATAAGGAGAGCTGGAGTACCCATTTCATCAGCCCTTGAGACTAGCTTCTGACCATTCCCCTTTCATCATCATCATTATCATCTTCATTTCTCGTCCTTCTGTTCCCATATTCAAACTGGGGTTGGACGTGCAATGGCTTTTCTCCGCTGCTTCCTGGATTAAATCTTCTCCAATACCCTATCCTGGATTAAATCTTCTCCAATACCCAGTCTTTCCATACCTTGCATTACAACACTTTTCCAGGTCTTCTTAGGTCTTCCTGGCGGTTGACATCTCACAACTTCCAGTTCCTCTGCTGTTCTCACACAGCTCCCTTCCTCACTCCTCCATCTAAGCCGCTTCTGCCTCGCATCTTGTGGCCACCTTCTCACTCTAAACTCTGTCCTCCCATCTCACTCCCGTCATGTATCTTAACATTCCACAATCAGTACTCCTCAGAACTTTCATCAGTCTATCTGTCAAAGCCCATGTTTCAGCACCATATATCAATGCTGGTCTAATGTAGGCCTCGTATGTTTTACTTCCGTGTCTCAGTGGTATGTGTCTGTTGACCAGTAGGCTAGCTATTTCC
>JAGKTI010013198.1:0-23425 GCA_018397915.1 Birgus latro
CGTGTCCCCTTTTCTCGATAAGGGCTAAGGTGTTGCCCCTGGGTAGAGGACTTTGGTTTCGGGGTGTGTAGCACTTTATGACTGGATGCCCTTCCTCAGGTCTACAAATGACCATTGGGTGGACTCGAACCCCCAACCCTTCGGCTACAGCACTCTCTCGTCACCTAGCTGCTACAACCAGCTGGTGACGAGAGAGTTACCTCTCCCAGCACGGCAGCTTACCCAAACGCAGCACGAACTCATGACTCTTCGGTCTTGAGCCTGACACTCTACCGCTGAGCCACCATACCATGTGTATTCTTATACAAACTTTCTTTCTTTCTTTCTGGTGTATCAGGCTCCACTCAACCAGCAAGTGGTGCTCTGCAGACATTGTATGTAGGGTGAGAAGTGCTTGTAAGTGTGCCTGTTGTGTTGGAGTGGCTTTGGATGTGTGTGTAGGTTGTGAACCAAGTGTAATCAGCCCACACAAGCTGACTCGGTGCAAGCATACTTCATAGTATACGACACTGGTTCAACCACAACAACCCTTATGTCCGCCAAAGCAGCACTTGGCTGGAAGAATGTTCCCAAAGTTTATCACCCTGGAAGGGCGCAAACCCTCATTCTTCAGTGTACGAAAACAAATGCTTTACCACTGTACCACAGAGGCTTTTCATCCATTTATTTAATTCTTTTATCAAATCCTTACTGATTCACATTAACATATTATAAATATCCATCTTCTTTGTCTACCATACCTCTTCCCACATTTAAAGTCACTTACATACACTCTTATCATCATCCTATCAACAGAGATACTCCCTCTACATGACCATAATTCCAAAGAGCACTTTCGTCAATGCTCTGATCATTTAACTTTCTAACCTTCAAGAATCTCTACATTTCTTAATCCAGCTGTCCAATCCACACACTGTGCTGTACATTCCTTAATAATCCCATTTCCACGAAGCTCATACCTGACTTTTCACATTCATGTCATACCAGTTTCAAACCCATAAATTAAAATAGGCACTAAAACAACCTCATGCATTCCTCTGATGGCCTCCATACTCAGTCCTTTATTTCATTATTACAGCTTTCACAGCACCAGCAACCTTTCTCCCCTCACCAAATAAACACTGATGATTGTAAGCAATGAGCCTTCAATATAAATGCTAATGATTATCATTATAGCAATAAAAATATCACAGATATATAACAAGAAGCGGTGCCAAGACACAGCAAACCCATCCCCAGCGCTGACATATTCAGTAAACACAACAGGATAATTATCTAGTCAAAGATGTCACATAACAAATTTGGAGTAAATCAGGTGAAAATTTACAATTTTATGCTCATCTGAAATTGGCCCAACCCACCTGATACTGACCCCCTACCACTAACCGGGGAGTGACTCCCCTGATGTAATGGGGCATGTTATAGGATGCAGATTTGAAAGATGCATCTTTAGGTTTTGGTTTCATGTCAACATGACAAAGTTGAAAGGAGTTATGGCGAAAAAACAACTTTTACCCATCCCCATTTTTTTACATTTTGGGGGCCTACGATCTGGGCCTTGGCCCAGTTTGGCTCAAAATTTAATCAGGTAATAAGAAGGTCATAGCCCATCATCTCTGAAATTTTAGTTAAAAATCACACCAGTAATTTTCGTGTAAAGTTATTAACAGACAGACTGAGACAAACCGGGTGAAAACATTACCTGTACGGGTAATTACTGTATGGTACCAGTATTTATTAAGGTGACTACACATATACAATAAATTTATGGAAAGATAAAGAGATGAAAATAAAAAGTGTAATTTTCCTACAGCAGTAATGTAGTGTATAATTTTTGCTTACCTGTATGTTTCCTAATATGCCTGTTCAAATCTTTATTGTGATATGTGGAGAAATTACAGTCCTTCACTGGGCATGTCTTCTCTTTATGAATACCATCATGAACAACCAATCTCTGTACAGAAAAAAATGTTCAATGAATAAATGTAAATTGAAGAATTAACTACAGTATTATGAGGATAACCAGAACATCAACACAATTTCGTACAAAATTATACTGTACACCATATAAACTACTGGTACCTAATTCTTCTTCAATAAATGGAAAATATAACTACCAACAGTAAATAGCAAAAAGTGCTGTGTCCATGTATGATAGAGTCTATGGACATTTCATACAAATACTACAACACAGTACTCCCTTACTATTGATGGAATGTTTCTCAATGGTTTCAACTACAGACAGATTCTTTTGGCCAGGAATCATTTACGGTTTATTTCCAAGGGGGGGGGGATTGTTCTGCTCTTTCCACAGAGCACCACTGGCAGCATCTCACCAACCTGCATCTCACTCTCACTTTTAATAAATAACAGAACATTTTTAATGCCTTTAGCTCCTGTGGAAAATAATTATAAGATTACATAAGCATGCATGCAAGCAGCACTAGCCTGTCTACTTTGTACTCCATTGCTATGCAGCTAGTTACCTGCTTTTGGCTTCACTTAATTCCATATATGCATCTCATTTTCATTTTTAATAAATAATAAAATATTCTTAATGCCTGTACCTCCTTCTGTGGACAATAATACAGTACAATGTTTACGTAAACATGCATGGAAGCGGTGCCAGCCTGTTTTGGTATTGACGAGATCTGCGTTTCGGTAGCATACGCTGTGTTAGGAATATAACCCCTGTCAATAACAAAGGAAACCTGCATATAAAAACAGCCAGTTCAGTACCTGCCAGCCCAATTGGGGCAAAGAGGGTCTGGTTAGATCATTATGGTCAACAATATTTAAGTGCACAAAGCCAACATACCAGTACACCCCTGGCAGCATTACATTTCTGAAAACCCCATGTTCTCCAGGATACTGTAACCATTGCATGCAAAGCAAGACCATTACTTTCACTGGCAGATTCTACCATCAAACCACCCCTTGTTCATAGTTGCTGTACATGAAAATGGCATCTATGTAGTACCAGTACAATGAAGTAGCCACAGTGGCTCAGTTGTACTGTCTGCTTTGAATCTGCATGTACCTTGAGTTGCAGTTTAAAACCCATGCATGTCAGATGAGAAATAGGGAGGTGAGTATGGAAGTTAAGAAGTCACTGCATGATGGTATTGTGATCCCTACCTTGATGTATGGAAGCAAGGCATGGACCTTGATGTATGGAAGCAAGGCATGGACCTTGCTAGAGGGGAACAAGTCAAGAGTGAGAGCAGTGGAAATGAGTTACCAGTACCTGAGAGGAGCATGTGGAGTGACATGGAGGGACAGGTTGACGAATGAAGAAGTGAAAGAACGTTGTGGGGTGCACATGGATGTGATTGAGAAAATTAGGAGAAATACACTGAGGTGGTTTGAACGTGTGGAGATAATGGGGAATGAAAGACTGACTAAGAGGGTGTATGTAGGTGAAGTGGAGAGAGGGAGAGGGAGGGGGAGGCCAAGGATGAGGTGGAGGGATGGAGTTGAGAGGTATATGAGGGAGGGGGTAGTGAGTTGGGGGGAAGGTCAATCAAATGGTGGGTGACAGTGCGACTTGGAGCCATTTTGTCTGCGGCCACCCTTTGTGGGATTAGGGCATCAGGCTATAGATTGATGGATAGACTCTGAGTATGTCTTTATATAAGCTATCATAAATCTGTATCCTGCTGGCTCATATCAATGACAATTACAGACTCGTAACAACAATTAAACAGCCACGATATAGTTTTTTTTTATATTCATGTGCACCATTCTCATTAAAGACATCCCTTCATAATTTCAACTTGACTGGCAGAGATAAAACAGTTAATTCTGTAAATATCCCTTCAGGCAGAGATTCAGTCCTACAGTAAACCTTACCTGGTATACTTCCCAACAAACATACAAGGTACTCTTACTACATACTTCATATAACAAAAGAAAAGAAAAGCAATGAAAAACAAGTAACACGTTAAGTCCTGCTACATAGCTTGTGCTTCATTTAACATTATCTATCATCACAATTAACAAAGTCTAATGGATGGTTAGTGCATACATATATATCATGAGAAAAAAAAATCCATTTCAGCCTACCTCTTTTGGACAAACTGGGAGGATATTGGCTTTTGAGTCAACATTCATGGCTGCTGGGTCTGGTGTGGAAGGTTTACTATAGCGACGTCCAGACACAGAACCTCGCACTCCACTACCAAGAGAGTCAACCTGAAATGAGTAGCATTATCGTTATCTGCCTAGCTACCTCTACTACCATCATTCACACTCCACTACTGAGAAAGTAAACCCGAATCAAGAAGCATTATTACCATTATTTTTATCTGTCAAGCTATCTCTACTATCATCCTTCACTCCACTCCCAAGAAAATAGGCCTGAAACTATTAGTTATCTATTAAACTATCTCTTCTATCATCCTTTGCACTCCACTACCAACAGAGTCAACCTGAAAGGATTCACATTACCATCATTATCAGTGGTGCTGAAGAGAGATGCCTTCACATGGTGGCACTGATATAACCAAGTCACTATCTACTTACACAAATGTGCTTCATTTCCATCCTTTTTCTCCGACTGCATGAGAGAGGAAAACTTTGCCCTGCAGTCCATTGTGTTCATGTTCAAAAGAGGCTGAATTCACAATATAAGCAGTAAAATCATTACCAACCAAAATATTTACTTTCATCCATTACATGACACTGTTATAAAAGTATGAAGAGATAGCTGGCCTTATCTATCAAACTATCACTACTATCATTCAACCTCTACTATCACACTAAATAAGCAAGGAAAGAAGGAATACTGGATAACTAGCACCAAGCCATAATATGGCTATAGAGAATATGGGAGAGGGGGAAATAATAACAGACAAACTAAATCTACAATGTGAAGAGCAGTATGAAATGTGATTACACTGGAAACAGTAACAGTAGGAGTCACCTAGGAAATCAGTATGCAGTGGGGACTGATGCAGTAGGAAAAGGAAGGAGAAAGCTGAGAGGCAGTGTTGGAGAGTAGACGAGCAATAACGAAAAAGGTGATGGATAGTCATGGGACAGTTACAGTGTGAACAGAGGGGCTGAGGGTCATGGCTCATTAAATGAGCATGAGCGAGATAGGTATGACCCAAGTGAAGACATGCAAGGATAGTCTCCCATCAACAATTAAGGTGGGCTGATGTGTGCCAGGGGAGAACTGAGGGTACTAAATATACAAGGGAAAAGCAGTAAAAAAAGAAAAAAAAAAGTTGGCATTTATTTTTCATGGCTGGGCATGAATGGGTGAGAAAGATGCAAGGAAAAGTTGCTTTGCTGATGAATGAAGTGTGGCAGACCAGAATGAGAGATTACAAATGTGTCAGCTCGAGATCTCGAGATGTACAGATGTTAAGTTCAAGTTTGAGAAGGTGCAAGTAGCAGTGATTGTAGTGTATGCACCGTGTGATAACAGGAGTGAGGCAGAGAAAGACAGGTTTTGGAATGAGCTGGATGAAGTAGTAGATGTGCCCTGAAGTTAGAAAGTATTTGTAATGGGTGACATGAATGGGAGACTAGGCACTGGTCCTGTGAATGATACCATGGGTAATAATGGAGAACCAGGAGAGAATGATAATGGGAAGCGACTGAAAGACATTTGTCAGGAAAGGAGGCTATGCATTTGTAATTCTTATTTCAAACACAAAGATGCGCATAAATTTACATAATATAGACGGAATGGTATATGTTTTGAAAGGAGCTAGATTGCTTATCCGCTTGTAAAGAAATTGATGCTGGGTAGTGTTGCTGATATGAGGGCAGTAAGAGGACGATGTGAAGGTTTGTCAGATCATATGACTGTGGTATGCAAGATCAAGCTGAGAGAGAAAGGAGCAGTCAAGGAGAGAGACTGAAAGTCAAGAAGCTGAGGATCAAAGAAATGGCAGACGAATACAGGGCCAAAGGAGGGGAGGAGTTAGAATCAGTGAACTGGAAAGAAATGGATCTGGACAGCTTCTGGAATATGAAGAGGGACTGCTTAGTTGGGAATGGTAAAGCGATGTGTGGTGTGGCAAGGTTAACAACGAAGAAGAAAGGTACAGCATGGTGTGATGAAGAGGTTAACAGAGCAGTGGAGGAAAAAAGGAAAGTGGCTAGAATGGATCCAGGACAGGGGTTCAGTTGAAATAAGAACTGAATATACCAAGATCATGAAGCACATAAAGAGACTAGTGAAGAGGAAAAAGGAGGTAAATGACGATCTTTGACGAAAAATGAATGCAAATTACTCTGAAAATAAGAAGATATTCTGGAAAGAGGTGCAGAAACGTAGAAGTGACAGTGGAAAGAAATGTGAAAGTGTGAAGGATGTAAGTGGTAGATTATTAACCCATGGGGATGAAGTAAAGACTAGATGGAAAGAATATTTTGAAAGTCTGATGAACAGGAATGGAGAGAGCAAAGCGACTGTTAACATGATTGGTTTGGGAGGTGTACAGAAAAGGAATGCAGTGCCAAGAAATGTGACACTCGAAGGTGACGAACGCTGAGAAGCAGCTGAAAAATGGGAAAGCAGCTGGAGTTATTGAGGTGTATGCAGAGATGATTAAGTATTGTGGGGAGAGTGGAATGAAGTTTTTTTATGCAAGGAAGAAGGAACCAGAGGCCACAGGCCCGCATACTGTTCCTTCCAAGAAAAAACAAAAACAATACAAAAGAGAGCCAAATTCAAGATCCGTTCATTTCGAGATGCCTGGACACACTGCGTTTGAAAGACTGGAGATCATAGGAAGTAGGAAATACAGACAGAGGAAGACAGTTCCAGAGATGACCAGTTGCATAAATGAAGGACTGGGAGTAAAGGTTAACTCTTGCATCAGAGTGCTTGCTGGAGATACATAAGAAGGCATGGATGAGTGAAACTGTGCCAGAAGAGTGGAAAATGACAGTGAGCGAAGTGAGTGCAAGAATTATCGTGGCATAAGTTTATTGAGTGTTGTAGGATAGGTTTATGGAAGAATTATTATGAAGAAAGTAACTGGCATATCAGATGTCCTAATAAGTGACAAACAGGGTGGCCTTAGGAGTGGCAGAGGATGTGTGGATCAAATTTGCATGAGTCAGATAGTGGAGAAGGCTTGTAAGAAGGACTATAAGGTGTTTATGGCATTTATGGATCTGGAAAAAGAATATGACAAATCAGACAAAGAGGGATTGTGGAAGGTTCTGCACATGTAAGGTGTAGATGGTAATCTACAAGGTGTTGTCAAGAGTTTTTATAATGGTGGTGAGGCATGTGTAAGGATAAATGGTCATTTAAGTGAGCTGTTCACGATCAATGTAGGCACATAACAAGGTTGTGTGATATCCCTATGGTTGTTCAATATATTTAAGGATGGGGTGATGAGAGATGTAAAAACACGAGTACTGTAATGAAGAGGGGGATGGTGATGGTAATGAATGGCGATGGATAGAATATCTCAAATTTGTTGCATGCTGATGATGCAGTGCTACTTGCAAATACCGGACACACGCTTATAGACTAGTGCAGAGTTTTGTAGCTGTCTGTGTGAGAGTTCAAATACCTGGGTACAATGATAGAAAAGAGAGGAAAATGTGCAAAAGTAGTGGAGCGTACAGTGAAAAAAAGAAGGAAAATAGCTGATGCTATTAAGGCCTTGATATGAAACAGAGGCTTGAATATTGCAGCTTCGCGAGGCTTACATGAAGAAGTGTAAGTGCCAACTTTAACATACGGATGTGAGACTATGGTGTGGCATGAAAATGAAAAGTCAACATTAAGAGCAGTGGAGATGGGACTGCTGAGGAACATATGTGAAGTACAGAGAGTGGACAGGATACGAAATAATGTGATTCGTTAATGATGCAGAGTGAGGAAGTCTATGGACATCAGAAACGAAGAGAGTGTACTGCGATGGTTTGGTCTTGTGGAGAGCATGGATGCCAACAGAGTAGTGAAAAAGGTATACTCGTATCTGAGAATCTGATGGAGGGAGGAGGTAAGGTAGTCCAAGAAGAAGGTGGAGGGATATAATGGATGAGTGTGTGCAGAAGAAAGGTATGGAATTAGTGAGGATAAGGTACTGACAAGAGACCAAGCTGGATGAATGAATTTTGTGCGGAGAAGCCAATAACCAGGGATTTGGCACCCCCCTTTTTAACGTGACAGCATTTGGTTTGGCTCTATCAAATAGGTATACGTGAGGCTACAGAAAGTGGTGAATTTTTTGGGGGGCCTATCTGATGGAGACAGGATTTCAGGGGCTTGAATGGTAAGCGAATGGATGCTGGCCCATTGAATCGGGAAAACTTCTGCTGTCTGGACGTTGCAACTCCACACCCTGCCATAGGGTGGGAGAGGAGATCCAGATGATGATGATGATGATGAAGATGCCCTTTACTATCATTCTGTCACACTAAATAAGCAAGGGAAAAGCAAGTGCAGTAGAACCAAAATAATTACACAATGGAAATGTATCATACAGCAACAGATTTTAAGCTCCACAGGAAATATGGCATGTCTATATACTGTATAACTCAGAGACTCAGTGGCTTTCTGCTGAACTGTGGGGATTCTCAAGGAAGGTGGACACCTCTAAAATTCTCACATTCACAAAACTTTCTACAAGGTAACTTTACATGCACAATAAAGTTCAGGTTCAGCTTCTGTTTTGTCTAACAATGGTGGCTGTAAAGGCAGCAAAAGCTAATTTTCACCATGTCAGTAGTCAACCAGCAAACATGATAAAATTTATATCTGAGAATTCTCCACTGGAAAAGGATTTACTGTACAGCAATTTTTACTAAACATTCAAGAACAAGGCCAGTACAAATAGTCTACACAAGAGAAAAGCATGTGTTCTAAAATATCATAGCCTATTTTACAAACAACCAGTACAGCAAATTGAATGTGACTGCAAATTGGCTTTACAGGTAAACTGGAACTTTAATAGGCAACTTTTCTGTAATTTACAGAAGACCTGAAAGCAAAAATCAGTGTCAAAAATGGGCAACTTATCACAGGAACTTACTGAAGTAGACTGGTGGTGATGGTGATGGTGGGGAAGATGAATGGTTTGATGCTGGGGCTGTGTGGTGGTAGTGGTGGTGGTGGCAGAACAAGCCAGGCCACCCTCACTTCCACTTGGCAGCACCACACTTGTCATCAGGTGTTCACTCACCACACCTGCCACAGCAACATGATAGATCAGATGCTATATTAACACTTGCAAGTCATGAAACACTAAATGATGTATACACTTTCCCCCCTCCTTTTTTTCATTTTTCTTCAGTTTCACTACATGGGATGGCTCTCCTCTCCACTACATGTGGAGGCTCTCCTACCAGTCCAGGTTTAGCTGGAACTTTAAGAAAGGCTTATCTACTCTGCCTCTGTTATGTCTCAGAGACCCACTGGCCACCGATACTGCTGTTTTTGGCTGCAAAACAGCCGAATTACTATATTTCAACTCCTCACCTGAACAAGATACTAGCAGCTACAAGGGTGTTACTGGTATCTATCTGCAGTAGATAGAATGTAGTTCTTTATCACGGTCCTAGCTTTTTAGAATACCCCTTCCATTAATGAAAGAAATTTAGTTACATTTGTTCACTGCTTAACCACTGGGCTGCAATAAACATCAGTCCTACAACTCAAGCTGGCACGGCAATTTGGCAGATTTCGTGACTCTTGCAAAATGCTGTCAAAAGTTCATTAGCATCTTGGAAATGGCACAGTGCACCTACCCAAAAAATATTTTTCTCAGTTCAACATAAGTATACAGTTACTTTGGTTGGAAGTTCCCTAATTGGCAGGACATTGACAACTTCTGGAGCATGACAGGGTGGTATCTGAGGCTAAGTGAAGAGCCAATTGGCCTGTACTACACCACAAAATATGCATGTTGCTCTGCTTTCTGATACTGTACAGGTACAGTGGATCCCCAGTAAATGAAAACCCAGTATATGAAAATTCAATGTTACGAAAGCGATGAATATAGGGCAAGTTCCGCTATGTGAAAGGTATCTGCCTCGATGGTGCGAAAAGTGACGCAAAAGGAAATACGAAAAATTCAAAATGGGCATGCTGCACAGCGCGGCGAGGCCGTCACAACAATAACAAGACAATTCGCCATCAGGACTTTTCGGCGTCAGGACGATTCCCCCGTCATTTATTTACATATCACTTATTTTAGCAAGTATATTAGTTTTCGAGTTATATGAGTTATAAAGCTGATGGTGGTTTATTCTTTTACAACAAATGTAAAATATGGCATCAAATAGTTGGTATTAACGAAAAAATATATAAATACTGTATATTGAAACGTCAATCAGGTGACGTATGCCCCACACGCCATTGTCTACGCAACTCATCTGTTACCAGCGACCTGGCCAGTAAAGAAATGTTGTGCCACGGTATGAAATTCAAGGCCAGAGTGATTCCCCAATTGATGACAATGTGGAGGACAAAGTTTACATAGCGTTAGAGGAAGAAACAATCAGAAATGATGATCAGGAAATGATGCCAAAAAAGGTGCAGTATGTTGATGTGTTTGGTGAGTGAAACAACGCTTATATTGCCTATATTACAGTGTGAAAACCAATATACTCTTGTACAACATGTAAATTAGTATCAAATAAATAAATATTATAAGTGTTTGGAAGTTACCCTCCCATGGATCACATTTTCTCTGGAGCCAGGGCCCGTAGAAAACACAGCGACTGTGAGAGTATTCTTACCTGTAGCAGAATTTTAAAGGTCAAGTGAGCGATTTCTCCGTGATTTTTTGATGTTTCTCATAAAAACGGAGGTTTTAGCCAAAAAAAATCGAAAATCTGCCGGGACTGGGGGAGGTAATTGGTTAAGAATCTGCCAGGACGGGGCGGGTTAACATAAGGCTACATATGAGACATTGGCAATTATATTAATGCCTAATAACCTCAAGTGAACGATCGACATACTCTAAAATTATACGAATAATCTTCATATTACGTCTACATTCTCAGCTAATCAGTCAATCTCAACCTGGTGCATCTAAAAATTACTGTAAAAATTATAGAAGACAGCTATGGGAGATGCCAGATTATAATCCAAAGTCGACTACAGTGACTCAGAAACAAGTTACCCGGTAATTATTGACTACAAATGCAAATTATAAACAAATATCCAAACTTACGCTATTCAATGAACATAGACTTTGATAGTTCCCCATGAAATTAGTTATTATAGCATTAATCAATTAATATTAAGTATATTTATAGAATGACGGAATCGTTCATATTTTGACGGGGCAATTGTCTGATGGCGAATTGACTTAACTGCGAATTTTCCCGGAACCAGTCCACGTCCCTCCTTGCAGCATTGCTGCATGTGAGGGTATTTTCACAGCTCTACACATTTTCGTACTGTTTAGACATGCCTCCCATGCACCCTGCATCATCTCCAGTATCAGGGGAGCCCTCTGGAAAGTAGAAGCAGCACCATACTCCAACTGTGGAGAGGAAATTGGAAATTACACCATGAGGAGGGCCAGGGAGTCTCAGAGACTGGGGGTCCTTTAGGCCTTGCAGCTTCCACCATTGAGACTGTAACCAAGAAAAATGAGATGTACAAGAAAATGGCCACCTCATTCTCTACATCTACAAGTATTACTTACTTCTACAGTTATTACTTACTTCAAAATAGGAGGGGTAAAGTTTAGGTGGGAGATCCAAGGGGGTCCTGGAATGCATTCCTCCCTTTTTATGGATGTTTCAATAGGGAAAATTGCTCTGATATACGAAATTTCACTTTACGAAAGCTTTTTCTGGTCCCTATCCCTTTTGTATACCGGGGATCCACTGTATGGTACTGCGGCTTGGTTCCCTTCCTACTTCTCTTCCTTTATCCTATGTCAACATTGGATTCTGTTTCAGCATCAAGAACAGGTCTTTCTACACAAATTGGAGCTTCCTCAAAGGGTGATGCCACAATCAACAGGTAAGGAATATTTAGGGGAGGCGGTAGCTCGATCGGTAGAGAGTTGGCTTGCAGTCCCGTGGGACCCAGGTTCGAATCCTCGCTGAGGCAAGGAACAGTTTAAGGATTTGAATTTCATTAAATCAGGCTTTACTGATCTACCAGAAGACCCGCCGACATGTCGTAAAAATAACCCCGCTAATACCAATACACCAGTCCTGTATGAGACAGCCCTAGCATGTATTCAATATGGACGGTGGGTGTTAGCGCCGAAGTGGTGACATGTATGTAGGAGGACGGCTGGGCCTTGATTGCAGGCTGTAAAGCCTTTGCCCAGAAGTCGGACACATAAAAAAAAATAAAAAAAAAATATGAAACTTTGCTCATGACAGCTGCTAATCCTACGCCTCTAGGGTAATGCTTGGTGATGGGGATGAGAGACGAGACTTCCTATGCCCTACGGACTGTGATGCTGCTGCTCTTTCCAAATCTTTATGGTACAAGGTTGAAAATCTTACTCATGTAAGGTATGTGACATACCATATGAGCAAACTCACTTGAAGTACATGCACCCAACATACAGTCTTCCAATATTTGATATTTCACTTTTACGATTGCCAGTATTATCACCCTATTCCAGTACATGACTGTTCCCCTCCAGTTTTAAAGAACACCTAGGTGGAGAAACATTATGACTGGCACAGAATCCATCTGGTACAACACTGCTGTTTGAGATCTGTGCATGGCAATGCTGAATGATAATTAACCCTTTCGCGCATGGTACCGCAATTTGCATTACATGTGGTGTGGTGTGCCAAAGCACAGGACCTCAAATCGCATGAAAACGTGAAAAATTAACCAAAAAATAAGTTTTCGGTCGATTTGCATCAAATTTTGTTGCGTTCTAGCAGCCATGCGTCTCTCCCGAGGTAAGACTTTGGCAACACTGCAATGACTCCTATGTGCCTGTATGTAGTGACAGAATCTCAGTGCTCCACTAGCAGCCAGACAGAAGTGTCGTGCTGTGTTGTGTTGTCCCATTAAATCCGCCATTTTCCCCCTCCTACCCGAGGCTGAAGCCATTATTGAAATATTGTGATTGTACAGTGTTTCTGACTATACTGTGAAGTGACTGTGTCTGTTGAACATAGATATATTGTTTGTCAAGCATTGGGGCCCATTATCAGCCGTTAGGCCTAGAGGCAGAGTCTGGTTTGTTATAGTGGGGTTTCCACTCACCCTGCCCGTAAAATGATATATTTTACCCTTATAGTGAAGCCATTACTTATATCTGTGAAACATATAGTGCTTGGATTAGTGAAATAACTGACCTACCATAGCAGGCATTATGTTATGCCATAGAGATACATAGACATATGCATTAGTTGCTAGGGGAACAGGCGGTCTCTTACGTCATACAGTAGGGATGGGAATAACAGAAAAGGCTGGGATGGAATCATGTGATAGTGTTTTACATTGTACATGGTTCAGTGTGAAATATACGTATAAAACAGTGCAGCGAGTGTTCACTGAGAAATACTGTATTGAGTGCACTGACTGACAGCGGAAAGTTACGTAATGATCAGAGACAAGAAAATACGCCACACAGCGACACATATATGACATTATATACGTATGTCATGCAGCAAATGTTCGTGGAGAAATCTATTGTGTGCATCGCATGTGTTAGGCAAACGTGGTGCAAGGAACAGAGAATACGCCACACACACACACACATACACACACAGGCATAAACACACACACACACACACACACACACACACACACACACACACACACACACACACACACACACTCACTCACTCAGGCACCCACGTGCACACACACAACTCACACACTACCTAACTCATCTTCAATTCCTTCAAGTTCCTGCCAGCAGCTCAACACCTCTGGAGTAAGTGAGTTATCCATATTTTGTTGATTTGTACACTGACCTGTTTCTACATTTCTATATTTTTTTCACAAATAAGTATTGTTTTTTACATATACACATATGAGATGGAAGAAAGTTCAGCTTTAGTATCAGTACCTAGCTAAAAGACTAGTGGAAATGTCGAGTTACTGAGAGCACTATCAAAGAGCTTATGATATTTCACGTGTATAATTTGAGTAAATAATAATAATAATAATAATAAAACGTAACGAGCGAAAATATGTAAGCATTCGTGAGGCAGGGAAACAGCGTTTTTATCTCGCTTGTGGGCGAGGAAGAGTGTTCTATCTTTGTCGTCCATTTACTACAAAATTATTGAACGTATCGATTTCCTGTAAGAACCATGATAAAGATCAGTGAATTCTACGTATGTACAGGACATAACTATGTAATTTCTCTAATGAAAAGTTGTGGTTATGTAGGCGGGTATTGTGCGCGCATGACGAAAGTGCACCGCGGCTGCGAGTACCCTGTAGTTTTTTGTGATTTACTCGGAAACTGTGAGGCGTATCAAAACAAAAAGGTATCAGGAGAAAGCTTATGAAATTCTACATAAGATTATGTAATAAAAACATAAGGTGTGCGAGAAAACTTCTGCAGTATACCTCCCTGAACAAAAATCTTTTTTTTTTTTTTTTTTTACAAAAATGGCTTTTAGAGTTTGGCCATTTTCTCAAAAACTACAAATCGCATCACAACCGGACATACATCATTAGAAAGCCAATGAAATTCTCTATCAAAACTTATAATAACATTTTTCTGTATGATGGAAAATACTCGAACGACAATGTTGGGAATTGAGATAAACATTCCAAAATATTTATTCACAGCGGCCTAGTGTACTTTTATTTGTATTTTTCTGGCTTTTCTTTTGGCTTATCAGCTAGAAAAAACATCGGCAAATAAGATGATGTGAGTTTCAAGGCAACATTTTGAGGTTTGGGTGGCGAAAATGAGGCGAGAATACGTGTAATTTGTGTACCGCGGGCTGCTAGCGGAGCGCATGGGGGAGTAAAATCGTGAACCGTGAAACTTAATAAAACTTACTGTGCACGAAAAGGTTAATATTTTTTATCTACAAAGTGAGAATAACTAAGTGATATGTGTGAACAATACTGTAATAAAAAGAACAGGGTCCTCTAAACAACAAGAAATGAGAATGTACAGCCTACCATCAAGACAGTCATCTCAAGCCAAAGTAGGGGTTGGGGGGTTTCAAGAATACTCCCCCAGTATCCCTGCTTGTTGTATGAGGCGACTAAAAGGGTTGGTGGTGAGTAAACAACTAACTAAAAATATAAACAAGAAGCCTCGGACCAGGACTGACCAAAAGATGACGACTTTGGACCGTACAAAGGACTTGGTAAGGATTGCGATGTGGAATGTAAGGGGTATAAATGATGAGGTGAAAGAAAGAGAGATTGTACAGGTGCTTGAGGGTGCGAAAGTGGATGTATGTGTATTAACAGAAACTAAATGGAGAGGCGAAAGTGTGAGAGAATGGGAGTATGGATGGGGTATATGTGTGGGAGTAGGTGAGAATGAGAGGGCAAAAGATGGAGTGTGTATTGTTGTGAGTAACAGATGGAAGGAGAAAATAAGAGAGTATGGATCAGCTGGGTCAAGGATTGTGTGGGTAAGAGTGAAAGTTGGACTACAAATGTGGGCAACTGTGTGCGTGTATGCGCCAATGCAAGATCGTGCAAGCAAAGTGAGAGAAGAGTTTTGGACAAACATGGAAGCATACTTGGAAAAGTTTGGAAGGAATGAGAGAGTGTTTTTTGATTGGAGATATGAATGGAAAAGTAGGGAATGTGAAAGTGGATGGAGTGGTTGGTGAGTGGGGTGTGCCTGCAGAGATGGATGAGACTGGAAGTGCTTTAGTGGATATCTGTGCCGGGAGGGGGTTGGTGATAGCTAATACCCTCTTCAGGCACAAAATGATCCATAGGTATACATGGCGAGTGGTGAGAAGGGTGGATGGTGAACTGAATGAACAGAAGGCAATGATTGATTATGTGTGTGTGTGGATGAAAGGATGAGAAGGTGTGTAATGGATGCAACAGTACATAGAGGCTGGGGGAGTAGATTTTCGGACCACCACTCGCTGGTGGCCAGAATTAAAGTCCAAACAAAATGGAGAAAGAAAAGAAGGGAAGGACAGGAGGAAGTAGTTCTTACAAAGAGGGTAGAAAAGTTACAAGAGGATGAAAAAAGGCAGAATATAAAAGGGAAGTGGAAGAGCGATTGGGTAAATACAGACTGGAGCAGATGAGGGACGTGGAAGGTGTGTTCAAGGTATTCACAGAAGAAATCTGTGTATGTGAGGCGGTATGTGGGGTGAAGAGAAGACGAAAGGGGGTACAGGGAACAACGTGGTGGACTAAAGAGGTGAGAGAGGCTGTGGCACAAATGAAGAAAGCATATAGTGAGTGGATGAGGAACAGGGGCGTCGAAGAAGTTGAGAGACGGAAGAGAGTTGTATATAGAGAGGAGGAGAGAGGTAAAATGATTAGTGAGAGAGAGTAAGAAGAGAGTGGATGCGGAATTTGGAAGGAATTTGAGTGCGAAGTGGAGGGAATGTAAGAAAATGTTCTGGAAAGAGGTAAAGAGAGTTAGACAGGGTGCCAAAGAAGTTAGTTGGGAAGTGAAAGATAAAAATGGTAGATTACAAGTACAGAAGGGAGAAAAAGTGAACAGATGGAGAGAACACTTTAATGAACTGTTGAACATAGGGAATGAAAGTAATGCAATACAAGTGGCTGGGGAATGGCTGGGAGAAGGAGGGATGTGGGAAGAGAGGAAGAAATCAGTAGGATGGAAGTGGTGGAAGCAATGAAGAAAGTTAAAATGGGGAAAGCCCCAGGAATTGATGGAGTGTGTGGTGAAATGCTGAAGTATGGGGGAGAGATAGTAATAGAATGGATGTGGAAGGTGTGCAGATAGGACTGGGAGGAAGGTAAGAGTCCCAGAGGATTGGAAGTCAGGTATAATTATTCCCCTGTACAATGGAAAAGGGGAAAGTTGTGGTAATCATAGGGGCATTTGCCTTCTTAGTGTAATAGGAAAAGTATATGGTAGGATACTTACTGACAGGGAAATAACAGAGGAATTAGTTGGAGAAGAACAGGGAGGTTTTAGGAAGGGAAGAGGTTGTGTAGATCAGATATTCATTCTTAGATTGTTAGTGGAAAAATTTCTAGAGAAGGGAAAGAAGTTGTATGAAGCCTTCATTGATTTGGAGAAAGCATATGACAGGGTGGATAGGCAAGGACTGCGGAAAGTATTACGAATGTATGGAGTAGATGGGAAGTTGCTGAAGGCCATGAAGAGTATGTATGAGGCTGCTAAAGCTGCAGTGCATGTGGATGGTGAACTGAGAGAATTTTTCCATTTGAAGGTTGGATTGAAACAAGAATATGTCCTGTCTCTGTGGCTGTTCAATCTGTATATGGATGGGGTTATAAAAGAGAAACAAGGTAGGGCAGTGGATGTTGAAGCAGCCCTAGTGAGAGAGGGCAGTGTCTGGAAACTCCCCGTACTGATGTTTGCAGATGATACTGTGTTGTTAAGTGAAGACGAAGGGGAGCTGCAAGGCTTGGTGAATGAGTTTGGGAGAGTGTGTAAGAAATGGAATCTAAAGGTGAAAGTAGGGAAGAGTGAAGTGATGGTCTTCGAGAGAAGTGAAGTCAGTCAATGTACAGTGAGACTGGATGGGGAGGATATGGAGAATGTGAGTTCATTTAAGTACTTGGGTAGTGTGATGGGTAAGGATGGAAGTTTAGAGGGTGAAGTGCTTGAAAGGATGCAGCAGGGAAGAAAGGTTGCTGGTTCCTTGAAAGCACTGATAAGGAACAGGGAAGTGAGCATGGAAGTGAAAAAGCTGCTACATGACAGTACTGTGATACCAACTCTAACATATGGAAGTGAAGCTTGGACCCTGCTGGAGGGACAGAAGTCAAGAGTGAAAGCAGTGGAAATGAGTTATTTGAAAGAAGCATGTGGTGTCACATGGAGAGAGAGACTGAAAAATGAGGAAGTGAAGGAGCACTGTGGTGTGGATGTGGATGTGATAGGAAGGTTAGGAAGAACACATTAAGGTGGTTTGGCCATGTGGAGAGGATGGAGAGTGAGAGATTGACAAGGAGAGTGTATGTGAGTGAGGTGGAGGGGGGAAGAGGAAGGGGGAGACCAAGGATGAGATGGAGGGATGGAGTGGAGAGGTATATGAGAGATGGGGGTGTGAGCTGGGAGCAGGGCAGTGAAATGGCAGGGGACAGAGCGACATGGAGGCAATTTGTTTGTGGCCACCTCTTACGAGATTAAGGCATCTGGCAATAGATAGACAGACACATTACAATTCCAAGTGACTTCACATTTTGGGGGCTCTGAAGTATAATAAATTGAGTGAGATGTGTGAACCATAATACAAAAGTATCTAGTTCTCTTGACGGTTGATCACTGAGCATAAACCCCACTAATAAAAGATGATTACAACATCCCAGTTCAAAGTTTAGCTTACCATTAGTGATGGTTATCCTCATTATCATTAGTGCATTACAATTCTGAATGACAATTAATATTTTTTAACTCTAAAGTGATAAAAACTGAGTGATATGTATGCTCTTCAAAGAACTGATCACTGAGTGACAACCAAACTTGGTATGTGTGATAATATTACAATGTCACCATGTTTTATGTTTAACAATCAATTTTCAATGGCTTAAACTGGAATAAAAGTATACTATGGTGTTTTAGGTGGTTATGGAATTAAGGTTAGTTAGTTCTGATTTCTGGTAAGGCAGCAGCAGCAGCAAGAGCAGCAGTAGTAAATCAACCCCAGTCTGCCTGGTCATGCTGATCCTCGATTGTAGAAAAACAATTGCTCCTGCAGGGCTTGCGTGTGCAGTGAACTGATGTTCCCTTAAGTGCAAGGTGTGGGAAAGTGTGTGGAATTTAGTTCCTGGATGTACCTTCTATTTGTATCTCTCGCTCAGTTAACAGGGGCACCAAAGTAGACTCCACATCACCCTGTTATTTGGTTATATGGCTACCATCCAGTGCTGTAAGTGGTTTCCTGGGTTACAGGAAACCATTAAGCTTGTCAATCAGTGTACAGTCACCCAAAAGAGGAAGTAGGCAGCACTACATCAACTGAGTGGATGATGGTTGCCAATACCTATCACATGGTAGGGTTAGGTAAAGCCACATAAGAGTAACCCTGCTTGGCCACCTGACATACCTCCATTGAATCCATAATATAACTGTTCCATTTTCCAATATTTTAATTAGTAATCAATTTTTCCTCAAAACAAACCTGGTTATATAACAAGGGGCACCTGTATGTCACAGACAATGAGCTAAAGGCTATGTCTATGTCTTTACAATGGACTGGTTGACAGTCGTGTACAAGTTACATACAGTAGTAGAATGGTCACTCGTAATCATTGGAGTATCATTAATTTTTTCTCTCCGATTTAATATTTATAAAGAAAAATAGTAAATCAAAGTTGGAGATTATCGTACCTTGCGCGAGACATACACCCTCACTGTGACATCACAACCCATTTCAGGGCCACAGCTGCTCGCCACTCACAATGATGTCTGGGAATCATATCCCAGTAAAGGGAAGATTTCTGTGATATTCAGCTGTTATTATCATGATAGGCAAGAAAGTCTTAATGCGATAGCTCTCTTAATGATGAAGTATGCTATGTGTGTGCTTCAGTGAATAGTTTTGTTGGTTTTAAAGACTGGTAGTGACGGTGAACCTTGCGACAACCAGATACCTGTAGGACAACTCGGTAGCATCAAGTTTAGATATGATAAAGTTGCAATGAAGTGATTAATGAACTGATTCAGTATAAGCATTGCTAGATCCTTACTCCAGGTGCATATAGCCCTGAAAACGGGCAGTATTACATAGGGGAGATGTCACAAAGACCGAAATATTTCAATGTTTTTTCCTCCTAGATATGCCAGACCGTATACAGCTACACCTGTGGAATATTTGGTTATCTGATTTCCTGGTCTTATGTACTGGTGATTGAACATCTTTTTAGTAACAACCAGTCTGATCTGGAGAAAAAGATTTCACATCCCTACCAAAGACTTAAGCCAAAGTTAGGGTCGATTTTCCTTGACAAGTGACTGGTAGGTTAGGTTAAGCTGTGTATGTTAAGAAATAATTTTTATCACAATATAGGTTCTGTAGAAACTAGGCAAACCACAATCACCGGCCTCACAACGTGAACTGCCAAGGTTCCCGGTTGCATACCACAGGAACCTTCTGATGACGTCATCACGCGTGACTTAGCAGGTGTGTGCGTGCACACACACACTAACAACGATATGCACTAACACTCTCGTCCTCTCTTCTTACTTTGACAGAAGATTCCAAGGACGAAGCTGGATGGTCTATTTGCGTCTAATACACACTATGTATCCAATACATAGACTTTTGTGTGAGTAACATCAACACCCGATATGCACTATGTATCCAATACATACACTTTTGTTAATTACTATCAAGACCCAGTCTGTGGCCACATACAGATATGTGATGTCTCTTGAAGTATTATAAACTTTCTAGTCTCGGCTGACTGCTGCACACAGCCGCTCGGTTGAGGCACGTTTCTTGGTGAGACAATCAGCCAGTTGTTGTGATGTATCCACCCAGGATACCTCATCAATCTCTCCCCGCTCCAACATGGCCCGCAACACAGCAATATCAATACGCAATCTCCTGTCCTCTACGCTCCTACAGGAGTAAAGGGCGTCCACCAGACTCCTGTTGTCGACGAAACACTTTATTTTGATCTTTCCACATCCAGAAACCTCACACAATATGTTGGAGAGATATACAGCAGTTTCAGCACATTCAAGCAGCACCAATGCCTCAGCAGATAAGGTAGATTTGATGACCCTCCTGATCTTTCTTGTCTGCCAGAATATAGGACATCTTGCCTCACTAGCATCTCGTAGGAAGATCACAAAACTTCCCTGAGATCCATTGCCTACAAGGTTGGCAAATGAGGCATCCGAAAAGCACTCTATATGACAGTCCTCGATCGGCCCCATTCTTGGAATGTATAGCTTCATGATGTCAGTCTTCACCCTTGAGATCACCTTATTGAGTCTAAGCAAATCCGCAACGGTAGCTCGGTTGCTATTCACACTCAACTCACACACATCAAAGGCAATATCTGGCCGAGTGTGTGTGGCAATCCAATTGAGTTGCCCAATTAATGCTCGGTACTCCATTTTCTCAGACTCAGACAGCTCCCCTGATATTACTGCTGCACGATGTTTACTCAGCGTGACTGGTTTCAAAGATGAAGCATACTGGAATTGGTCGAGTGTTATGCTGCCATCGAAGTTGGAGATGACATTGAGACCAACATATTTGAAGGTTTTTGATTCTGAACTGCCGATGAGGAATATTTGACTCAAAAGATTTATCACTTGCTGTTCGAACTCATGTGTACCAGCCCAAAGGAAGTCGTCGACGTAGATGCATACAATGCCTTCAATTTTGCCACCATTGCTCCAAGAGAACAGCGCTGAATCCAGTGACGACACTTTAGCTCCGAGACTCAACAACTGATCTTTTACGCGCAGATACCAATGCCTAGCAGCATCACAAAGGCCGTAAACAGTTTTCTTTAGTCTCCATAACTTACCATTTGCATATTCAGGCAGAGGACGTAAATGAACAACTCTCTCAATGTCGTTACCTTGCAAGTAGGCAGCTTTCACGTCCATAGTGTGGCAATCCCACTGATTGGTGAAGGCCAAAGAAAGTGCCAAAAGCACTGCTTCCTTTGAATAAGTAGGTGAGTCTTTTCGGAGATCCACTGTGTCTTCCTCAAATCCTCTGGCAACTAAGCGGGCCTTAACAATAGGCTTTCCATTTTTCAGTTTTTCTGTCACAACCCATCGAACCGTTATGGCACTTTGCCCAACATCATCTACTTCCTCATACGCATCATTATTCTGTCAATTTGTAATTTCATTTTCCTTAGCGCATAATATGGCCTCAGAGTTGAAAAGAACAAGCATTTCTGCGTCATCATCAACCACTTCCCATTCGCTAAGATCCTTCTCCAAATCTATCCAATCAAGGCTGGCGTCAGAGTCCCTCTTCAAATTATAGCAGTGTTTGTACTTTCCAGTGGCTTTACCTGCCTGACTCATAATCCTTCCAGACACCAACTCTCCACTTTCTGAATGTATTCCCTTTTTTCGTTGACCAACAGAAACTTTGGGAAGCTGATAAATCGGAACAGAAACTGTGGGAGGCTCATCAATTGGAACCACACCAACTTCCGACTCGCCATCTGGTGGATAGTCATTCAACACTTGCAGAGGATCATCATTAGGCTTCTCCTGGACAACATTGTTCTTCTCATCACTCCTGACACCACTTTCAACTGTAGTATCTTGCTCTGGCGCTAGACGACATACGTGCACTCGCACGTATACACTGTCGTGTCTCACTAGAATTTGTTTCCCATCTCTGCCTATTACAGTTCCGGGACCGTGCCACTCATGACTGTCATTTCTTTTGTAGAAGACTTCATCTCTATTTCAGGTGTCATTTAGGTCACTCGAACATACGTTGTGCTGCAGAGCCCTAGCCAAATGTTCATCTGATTCGGTCTTTATAAACTCTTGTCTAGCTAAATGAAGAGCGTTCAAGTTGTCTCTCACAATTTTCGATGGTGATGAAGGTTCCAAGGCGGGAGGATCATTTGCATACACATTAGGAAGACCAGGGTCTTGACCAAAAACAAGTTGGTTAAGAGAAAAGCTTGAGTAGTTGGTGAGAGAATTTCTTGCCGATACTGCCCATGCCAAGGTCACATCCAATTCACACTAGCTATCAGCTATTATCTTCCTAACAATGTCACCAATGACTGCATTTTGACACTCACAGACTCCGTTGCTCCAAGGACTCTCTGCAGACATTGTCATGATCTTGATATTGAAGGCCTCTCCCAATGCTCGCATTTCCGCATTGTTGAATTCACAGCCACTGTCTGTAAGAATTTTTCTAGGTGCGCCAAACACAACAATCCAGCTCCGAAATATTCCTTTGATAATGGTGGGCGCACACTTATCTGCGATTACTATTACATTACAATACCCGGTCGCCAAATCAACAAGGACTAAGAAATAATGCCTTCCCCAAGCTTTTAAATCCATGGCTATGGCTTCGTTAAACTTAGACGCCATGGGCAAACTGACAACGGGTCAGGGCTTGGCTTTCTTAAATCAGCAACAGACTGTACAAGCATCAGATACAGCCTTGATAGCCCATTCCAGTTTTGAACATTTAATTCCTGCATCTGTGATCAGTTTAATTAATTTTACCGATGTTGGGTGTCCAAATTAAGGGGAGGCGGTAGCTCGATCGGTAGAGAGTTGGCTTGCGGTCCCGTGGGACCCAGGTTCGAATCCTCGCTGGTGCAGGGAACAGTTTAAGGATTTGAATTTCATTAAATCAGGCTTTACTGATCTACCAGAAGACC
>JAGKTI010013199.1:521-11886 GCA_018397915.1 Birgus latro
AGAGAGAGAGAGAGTTCCACTTCCCCTTGACCGCCCACTTATTATATTATCTTACCTATTTATTGGACGTTTCCGGATGACTGACCCTTCTCTCTCTCTCTCTCTCTCTCTCTCTCTCTCTCTCCTATCAATCTATCTATCTATCTCTATCTTCATCTCTGTCTATCTGTCTATATCTCTCAGTGCCTCTCCCTCTCCTCACTCCTCATCTCCCCTCCTTCCTTTCCCTCTCCTCCCCTCATCTCCCCTCCCCTCCCCTTTCCCTTTTCTTCCATATCTCCCTCTTTTTTACCTCTTTCCCTCCTCCTTTTCCTCGTCCTTCCCCTCTCCTCCTACTTCCTTCCCCTCACCATTCACTCACTTTGCACCAAATGTCTCCCTTTTTTCACTCATTTCCCCCTTCTCTCCTCTTCTCCTCACCTTTCATCTCCCTTCCCTCCCAACTCCCTTCCCTCACAGCATCCCCCATACCTTCCCTCACCCATCTCCCTCCCCATCCTGCTCTCACCACTCCTTACGCATTCCCTTTCCATTCCCTTCCACCTACCCACCCTTCCTCTTTCCCCCTTTTCTCTCCTCCCCTCCCCATCCCTCTCTCCTCTCCACCCTTCCCCTTCTCTTCTTTCTGCCCCCTCCCCTCCCCCTCACCCCCATTGGCGGCCTGTCAGTAAAATTGTTCAGTGTTTGGTCTCTTATCTGACTCCACAATAGTCTGGTTCCGTGAGTCTGTCTGCATGCCTGCCTACCTGCCTGCCTGCCTGATTGCCCCTCTTCCTGCCTGCCTCACCACATGCACGTAATGAAACAGGAGAGGCAGGTGGTGAAAGAGATGGAGAAGAGGGAAGAAGAGAAGAATACAGTAATGAAATTAAGGAATGAGAGAAAGAAGCAGATGCAGAGATACAAGAAAAGGATAGTGAAAATTAAGGAGAGAGAGAGAGAGAGAGAGAGGGAGGGGGGCACCATCAGAGAAGCAAGAGAAGTGGAAGAAGAAAAGATGACAGAGTAGGGAGAAGTAAACGAGAAACAGAGAATCATCATCATCATCATCATCATCCCATCTCTGTTTCATCCACAAACAATGGTACCTCCAAAACCACCTCTACCACTATCGCCACAACAACCACCATCACCACAATCCTATTCGACCTTATTCCATTTCCAGCCTTCCTTATCTAGTTACCACAGCTACCAAAATCGCAACCACCATCTACCTATTTTACATCCATCACAACTACCAACATTACTACCACTATCACGTACAACGGTATACTACAAAAATTCTCCCTACTTCTTCCACTTCTACCACAACTACCAATATTACTACCAACTACCAGCATTACCATCCTTACCACCACCACTACCAACATTCATACCAACATTCCACTTGCCACTCATCTGTTTCCTGTTCAGCCAGTCACTCCCTACCAACATCCCTACCACAAACCATTACCAACATCCCTACCACAATCCACTTCCAACATTTCTAAGACAACTCCCAAGATCCACTACCAACATTCCTACCACAATCCCCCAACATCTACTGCCAACATTCCTATCATAATCCACTACCAAAATTTCTACCACAATCATCTAACATCCACTACCATCATTCCTACCACAATCCCGTGACATCAACTTCCAACATTCCTACCACAGTCCATTACCAACATTCCTACCACAGTCCATTACCAACATCCACCACAGACATTTCTACCACCATTACTGTCACCACCCATTCATCACCCACTCAACCCCACGCACACTACCACCATCGTAACTACCCCCACTACCACTACTACCACCATCGCCACTATCACCAGCCCTACCACCAACACCACTACCACCATCAGCATTATCACTGGGCTCCCATTCCCATCCACCCACCTACCCGTCCCCCACCCTCCCACCCAATTGCCATCACCACCACCACTAACACCACTACCATCATCACCACCACACCACCACCATCACCACCAACACCAACTCCATTTGCACCACCCACACCATCACCACTACCACCACCATTTTCCCAGTTCCACCCACTCCTTCCACCCACTACCAACTCCTTGAACTCACGCCCACCTCTCCCACCCAGCGTCACTCACCCATCCACCCACACCCATTGTAACCACCACCGACACCACTAGCACCAAGATTACACCATACAACTATCACCATCCTCCCTCCCATTTTCTCCCACCCTCATTCATCCACCAACCTACCTACACTCATTCTGTATAACCACCACCACTGCCACCGTCACTTTCCCACCCACCAACACCCACGCCTCACCCACCCACGCCCATCCGTATGCAGCCACCATCACTACTGCCACCACCATCACCACTCTCCACCCGCCCTCTCACCCATCCACCCACACACCCACTCTTCTCCCACCCACTCACCTCACCCATACCCACTCCTTTCCCACCCACCCTCTCACCCACACCCGTCCGTATATAGCCACCACCACCACTACCACCACTACCACCATTCAGCAACCAGACTGCGTGAACAGCGGGCTGATTTAATGAAAGTAATGCCTATGTTTACCGATGATTCCGCTGATGTAAGATGAGGCGGTGCTACCCGGCCTGGTGGAGGGGTGGTGGTGGAGAGGTGGAGGGGGCGTGGGAGGGGTCATAGGGTGAGGGTGGCGGGGTAGGGGGGGTGGCAGTGGTCAGAATGGGAGGGGTGGTGGTACTAGTGGTGTAGGGTTGATGGTGGTGATGATGGTGATCAGTGGAGCAGTGAGGTTTTAAAGGTGGTAGAGGTGATGAAGGGCCCTTTTGTCACTGCTGTTGTTGTTGCTGTTGTTGTTGTTGTTGGTGCTGGTGGTGTTTTTGTTATTGCTGTGAGTAGAGTTGTTGTTATTTTTGTTGTTGCTGTTGTTGGTGGCAATGTGGGCGTGGCACTGGTCTTGAATCACTGCTGTTGTTGTTTGTGGTGGTATTATTTTTGTTGTTGTTCATGATATTGATGTTGATGGTTGTTGATGGCAGCTGTTCTTATTGTTGTTTTTGCTGCAGATGGTGGTAGTGGTGGTGGTGTGATGGTGGTACTAGTCAAGGATTCTTTTGCTGTTGTTGTTGTTGCTGCTGCTGCTGCTGTATTTGTTATTATTGTTGCTGTTATCAGGCTCGCGAAGCCAGAGAGGGTCTTATGATTTGCTCGCCGTTTGTGTGTGTGTCTGTCTGTCTCTGTGTGTGTGTGAGTGTGTGTCTGTCAGTCTGTCTGTTCGTGAACATAACTCAAACGGACTTCTATCCGATTTTAACCAAATTTTGTGGAGGGGTAGAGGAACAGCCAAATGGATGACCTATTGTTTTTTGGAACAATAGATCAAAAGTCAATGTCACAAAGTTTGATCAAAGTTTGACTTAGCCCGGTCGGCTTAATGAGTTACAGTTTTCATCTGATCAACATCAGCCTTGGTGGAAGGTCTGATGTAATGAAAGAGCGAAGGGGTTCCTCTCGAGAACAATCAGTCAAATGTCAAGGTCAAAGACCATGGTCAAAGTTGGACCCGTGTGTCTGTGTGTGAACAAATAGCTGTGTGCTGTTCAAGACAAGGAAATGATCATGTGGAAACTATTTGCAATTTTCTGACATTATTTTTTTCCTTGTCAGAATGAAACGCCAGTCAGAAGTCAGCTGTCCTGAAAACATCATCCCACAAATGCTGTAATACTTGCTATGATGAATGCTGTGAGAAGCAAGTGGAAAAGTAAAGCTGGAGTCATCAGTGTATGGGAAGCACAGGGTTAGATATACAACTGAAATCACTGATGAATAGAAGAGAAATGGTGAAAGGACAGAAGCCTGAAATCACCACTGTTTGTAGTTTTAGAAGAAAAACATTTACTTTTGCAATAACAGCTATAGAACAACCCCAAAACGAAATTATTGGATGAAGGCACAGACAGAAGGACCGCAACCGTAGGAGGACAGTTTGCAAGTTAAAGATTTCTGTCAAATTCTGCCGAAGGCCTTTGAGATATCTACATAACGTATAACACACTTTACTGAAATGTGGAAGGAAATTTACGATCACCATTTGACCACCCGTGATAGAACCCATATTGTCTGTCAGTAAAGGGGTTATGAAAAGGACAGTGCTTCAGATTTTTTTCTATAGAGACTTCAGAAATACACACTAAAGGCAACCGCGTCATTAAGGATTGAGAACGGTCACCCAGCTTCAGGACAGGTTGGATGAGTGCCAGACACCATCAGGAAGGCACGCTACAAACTGACGTGCAAAGACAACTAAGTATGTTACGACGGTGCCAGTACAGAAGCACAGTTCTTGATAATAGCAAAAGCAACCCCTTTAGGCCCATACACCTCACTATACCTGCTCTCGCGAAGTGAGCTCTTGGTGGTGGTGATGATGGTAGTGTTGTTGGTGGTGGCAATGGTGATAGTTGTGGCTGGCTCTAGTGATAACAGACTCAATGGACGTATATCTCTAATGTTGGCTGTTGTGTGGCGATAATAATGGCAATAACAGGTATAAGATAATTTAATGATATCGCTGATAATTAACCATTTCATGGTTAAAAAAAAACTCTAGTATGCAACTCAAGTGAAGTCCAGGCGATTTAATCAGCAGAGAGTGAGTCATAGAAATGTTGGAGTGTTATTACAGGTACCATTAACCGTCTCAGGGTCGAAACAACTCTCGTATCATATCCCAGCTAACACAGGACGATTATATTCACCCGGAAGTGAGTCATAAGAGCCTGAGAGTGTTAATTTCAATTTCTTCAGTTTAGGAAAGACGCCTCGTGGTGAAGAGGTTAGTCACTTTACTCCGATGATGGGTGCTGGAAATGGACACCTTCACGTGGTGGAACCGATATAATCAAGCGGCTTCTCTGCCAGGTTATACAAACCTACCTCAGTTTCCGTGTTTCATTTATGTCAAAAACTGGAGTGTTGCCCTCCCGCTTTGTGATCTTTGGTTTAATAATGGTAAGTTTGTTAGCTGTATTCTCACTGACATCGGTCCTTATTTTCGTCGGTTAAGGAAGCTCCATAACATCTCTTCCTAAGCGATTTTATTTTGCTCATTACCCCTTACTATCTTTCTGTGTCGTTTAAATAATTCCAATACCAGCATAAAAAACATACAAATTGATAGTAACCAGCCATATCCAAAGATAAATCGCTAAGGAAGAGATGCTTGGGAATTTCCTTAACCGACGAGAATACTGACCATAGACTTCCTGGCACCACTTCCTTGTATGTTACACCTTAATATTCTTTTTGCGTGTTACTTATTATTTATTTTAATATCGAGATAGTTTGCGTCAGTGATATGCACGGGTATGTTAAGATGTTGCGAGGAAAATAAATAGCTGAGAAAGAGGCGTTACGAAATCTTCTATCCCAACCAAAATGAAACTGGCATCTTGACTGTTCGTTTACTGATGCTAGATGATTTTTTTTTTTAGGGGGGGAGGGGGGCTTTCCGTCTTTTCAGATTTCAAAAACAGTCTCAGCTATATCCCCCTTTTTTTCTAACTTAACTTGGCCCAAAACTGCCATCTCTCCATCTTGAATACCGAGTTACATGAAAAGATTAGCACCAGAATATGATGCTCGTCACGAAAAGGTGCTGTGCAAAGGATAAAGAGCCGTAGCATTATCTTTTTCTGCCACTGAGTTACGTGAAATAACTGCTAGAGAACGAAGTATTGGACCAGGTTACATTGAAAGAACTATACCCCTTCCAGAAAGTGAAACATCTTACTCATAATTTTTCCACACTACCGGCAGACGATTTCATTCAGCTTGGAAGTGGTGTTTCGTCCCCCAATGGTTGATTAAGCAACAGCACGACAAAAACATCATAAGGAGCTGATAAGGAGGGAATTAGACCAGTAACAATGAAACGACAGCACGACAGCGACATCAGACAAACGACAGCAAGACAGAGGCATCAGGAGGTGGCAGTCAGGGAATAAAGCAGTATTACTGAAACGACAGCACAATAGCGACATCAGGAGGAGGCCATGACCATGGAATTAGACAGCATGATAGAGACACCAGGAGGTGGTGGTGAGAGAATAATGCAGTATTACTGAAACGACAGCACGACGGCGAAATCAGGAGGAGGCTTGGAGCGAGAAACTAAACGACAGACCCACAGAGACATCAAGAGAAGACGACGAGGAGGGAATTTATGCAGCATTCAGACACACACAGTGATAGCCAAGGGAGTGAATTATTATTACACTGACACTCAGGTTCCCTTGACTCACTCTCAGCTCAATAAAATCGTCTGATGTTAACTGGAATAGAATATTGGAGTTGCCCTAACCGTGAAAGGGTTATTGGCGACAGGTGTTACAACTCAGGCAACCATGACTCACTCTCAGTTAAATCAGATTAATGTTAGCTGGAAAAAATACAAGAGTTTTCCCAACCATGAGAGTGAAAACCAATAACGCGGCCCATATCACGGGGAAATTAGGCGAACCAGTCAGTAATGATCCCTCTGTAAGGTACACTACGTAACGACACGACAGATTCACCGTCTGTAACAGCGCAGTGCCCAAGAGAGGAATAGAGGGAGACGAACACCCACAGTGATAGACGAAGAGAGACAGCAGAACACACAATCGAGAAATACTGTGAGAAAAAAAAACAGCAGGAAATATTAAAAAAAGAAAAAAAACAGTCGCAGACGAAGAGACACTCCGCGAGACTGAGGGACGTTTGTGCACCCTGGCCGGTCCTCCGTCCAGTGCCACGGCGAGAAGGCGTCCCTCACCAGCTGCTAAGAGGAAGAAAATATTGTAATTATCCCCCAGGTGGCTAAACACAAACACTCCTCCCCATTCCACACACGCACACTCCCTGATTCTACCCAAACACACTCCCTCACCCCAGACACACTCCCTCACTCCACACTCCACCCAAATAAATTCTCTTGCTCCACTCCACACATACTCCCTCCTCACAAACACACTCCCTTAATGTATATAAACACACTCCCTTACTGTATATAAACACACTCCCTCACTCTGCTCCTCGCAGGCCTACTCCCTCACTCCACGCAAACACACATCACCCCTCATAAACACACTCTCTCGCTCCAAACAAGCACACTCGTCACTTCACACAAACACACTCCTCACGTCACCCTTCACAAGCACCCACTCCTCACAGATGCATTCCCTCAGCCCACTCTTCACAAACGTCACCTCCACACAAGCACACTCCTCACTCCTCACAAACGCACTTCTCATTCCACTCCCTCACCTCACTCTTACGGGAAGATCATCCTGATTACGAAGACATTTCATCTGACTTACTGCATTGGCCACAAGAAGTCCTAATCATAACAGTTCTAATGGAGACGGTGCGAATTGCCATCTGATTGCCACTCCCAGCTGAAATACGTTCTTCTCTTGGCATTTAGTTTAATAAACCCTTTTGTAATGCTACGTGTTTAGTGGGTCTAATGCCTCATCCCCCTAGTTGCAAAAGAATCAGATAGCTACTTCACAACACGAAAAGGGGAACAGAAAGAATCGCTGTAACACCTTTTAAGAGCTTTTGTAGTTCATTGCAGAGTGCTGGAGATATTAAAGGTTTAGGAAAAGCCACAGAGATATCGAAATTTCCAGGTAAACTCACAGGCGGAAAGAGAATCATGGTTTAATCAGGGGAAAAACTTCTCCTATCATTCCACTGCATCGACTTCACACTTAGGGCATGTCCGTCAGTTTCCTCCCTAATGCAACATAACAAAGAGAATAATCTATAGGCAGAGAAATATATGAAGCCTCTCTCAGATCAAGAATATTAGCCAACGAAGGAAAAGGTGAGAAACAGAAGAAGTGACACATCAGGCAACCTCTGCCCCTGACTGTTTTTCTTGGGATTCATTACGCGACGCTGGGGATGACAGTGTTCGGGGAAATGACACAGAGGGCAGGAATACCGGAGACTTTCACGGTATCCTATTGTCGCGGGATTACAGAGGCTTTGTAGCTCCTCTTTTCTGATTTTTTGTTTTTATGTTTGTTATGTCTTTTTTCTTATTTGGACATACTTTGCGGGTGTAATGTACCCGAGAAATTAACGTGCTGTTTGCAGAAATAGACAAAAATGAAATAGCTACAGTGCCTCCTATACTTACCAGAATACGGGTCTTTGAGGATAAGTCACACCTCTAGCCGTTTTTTTTCATCTGACGGAACTGGACGACTCTCACACCTTCAGTACTAAGTTACAGTTGCATGAAATTCGATAATCTTTACTTGTGAGGTAGGAATGAGTTTCCTTGTTTACGAGTCAGATTTATCCCCCAGTTTGACTATGCTTGGCGATCAGCTGAAATAGAAAGAGATTAGGGTTCTTTCTCAGGCGAACACAAACTAACTGTCGTGAATGAGCACAACAAGAGCCGACATACGAGTGTATATTTTCTTTGCATTCATGTGAGAGGATTCAAAGCACAACTTGACATGGACGTAAGAATTTGATCCACTGGTTATCGGCCGCCCCTGATTGTCAGAAGTGGTGGGAAAAGTGAGCAATCGCTTTCGTCCACCAGAGCTTGTTCGTGTTCGTTCGCAAGGCGTGAATTAACAATCAGAGAAACACACAACGTCAGGAATCCAAATGCACTGCAGAAACATTAGTGAACCTCAAAATTAAGCCCTTCAGTACGATAGCTATTCTTTTATTCATGCTTACTATCGGCGGGAAACTAGGAAATGCGAACACAGTGATTAATACTGAAAGGATTAATGTTCACTTCTCCGTTATTTTCAGCACATCAAGTCACTGTAAATCGGGACATGCACATAACACACAAGAAAATTATACGGTGTAATATGGAAACTAAAACGCTAAGGAAGAGGTGTCAGCCACATGAATATATCCTACTAACAGCTCTGTCTTACCAGTTTTACTTTCCACATGCTATAGGAGTGAGACCTTGGAATGACGTGAGTAAAAAAAATAATAATACTGAATGGGTGTGTTGTGTGCAGGGTGGATAAGATGGACAACGGGGAGGTTTGTGAAGGATGTGGGGTAAGCAATTTTATTAACACGAGGTCAGAAGAAAGTGTGCTGAGGGAATATCGTCACAGTGAGGTAATGAATGTGAACAGAGTGGTGAAAATGCGGTGTGTATGAGTTAGTTTGAGGTTAGGCGGCGACGTGGAAGGCCAAGGAGAAGGTGGGTGGATATGGTGGGAGAATGTGTTAAAGATCAAGGTGGAGATGTGAGGGAAGCAAGAGAAATCACGAATGGCTGAACTGGATGGATGAGGTGGGATGGAAATGTACCATGACAAAGTTTTCACCCTTCGAGCAGTCAACGAAATACTCCCTAACCCACGGACTTTTGAATCGCATTACCATACTCTGTCATACTTTTTTCAGATCCTATATGCCATGATAATCTTGATCCTACAACTCTTTTAACCTAGGGACTCCATTTTCATTCTGTTCTTCCTTCTACAAGACTATTTTACCCAAATTAAGCGAGATGTTTCGACCTGGAGGGGCTGGACACTGACTTCATTACCTCTTTCACCGTAAAACATCTACTGTGAACTGAACAAAATCGTTCGGAGGTGGCAAGTATAGAACGAAAAGGTAATCATTGTAAAGAAATTAGGCTCATGAAAAAATGGCGCCAAGCTTCTTACGGGTGCAGTATATGTGGCTTTCGAAATTTATTAACACCTCTTCTTTAGCGATTTACTCATCGCTTTACATCTTAGTATTCTGCGGTACAGTATATCATTGTTGCAAACTAATTTATATTAAAACGATCTAGATACCATACAAGTGAATGTTAAGGTGTACCGTGCAAAATAAATCGTTAAGGAAGAGGTGCTACGAAGCCTTCAACGTCACCTAGATTAAGACATGAGACAGCAGACCTCTTGCGACCGAAAATGGAATAGGAGGAAGTACAGTAGGGGATAAAAGTTCTTCTAATGTTTCATCACATCTGTTTCTCGCTGTCCTCTGTTGGTTGATACTGATAAACTAAGAGAGGCTTGGTATGTTTCCCTGCCCACAGATGATTCTCTTTGATATGATGAATTAGAGAGGAAGTGTGAAGCAGGTGCAGAATAATACTTGGTGACTCATTGCTCAGAGGCCCAGAGTAATTTCGATATTATCGTTATAGATAAGCTGACTTAAACGAAACTTGGTACATATTTTCTTTAATTCATTGCAGTATATCAGCAAGTACACCAAATTTTGAAAGTGATCTTCTTCAGCGTTTAAATATACTTGAACTCATTGCTCCAAACAAACTAATTTTTGGTGTAATTTGTCCACTGGGATTATTGCATTCTTCCTTACAATACTTTCTTTTAGCTAATCAAGTGTGCGAATTTTTTTATATGGCTCTTTCACTTAAGGTGACCCCACAGCCAGCAAAAATGTCGTACTTAAATCAGGGAAATATTTACGAGGTCAGATATCGTGAGCAGTGCAATTGATGGACTGATGTTCCACTCAACGCCACACCGGTGGGGCAGCAGCATATCCTTAAGTTCATATGTCGGAGAATTTATCAAATGTAATATGTGGCTGAAGCAGAGTGAAGTTTGTGCGTATGGAGTTCCATTTAATTCCGTTCATTAATAAAGAATATACCAGCGTTATTTTAGTGCCTCAGTGTATTGAATGATCCTGATGTAGGCGGAATTTTGCCCCTAGCTGTCTAAAATACAAAGGCACTTGAACATTAAGAGTATTAGATAGATACATATAGATAGATAGATATAGATAGATAGATAGATTGATAGATAAATAGATAGATAGATACAGCAAGGGAATATTCGGGTGGAGTGTAAAAAAAAAATTATAAAGGAGAAATGCTAAGGAGTCTGTGAAGCCCACGAGAATAGGATCCTTAGTCAGGGTTCCAGCACAGGCAAGATAAGTTATGCCCAAGGTCAGGTCACGGAATGATGGAGCGTTTGGGCTGGTTCATGGGTCATCACGGCTCCAAAGACTGTGCTCTTGTGGGGTCAGCAGACTTACTATAGTTTTCATCTTATCGTTGCCCAGATGTCCCTCCTTTTGTAGCTTATTTCCTGTAGCTACTTCCAGAGGCTTTTATTTAGCTGAGAAGAGACATTTTGAACTGTAAAGATTAGATTAACCCTTTCACTTCAAGATGTCTCCTTTAATATGAACAAAACCGTCTGGTGAGAATGAGGACAAAGTAGATCAGACGACGTGACTGATTTAATTTCCGTGAATATATACAAAAGATTATTTAAAATGATATTTACTAAAACTAACTTCAATGAAAGAGGATTTATAAGTTACCCATACTTATGAGAATACAGAAAGCACTTTTATT
>JAGKTI010013200.1:0-10947 GCA_018397915.1 Birgus latro
AAAAAAAATATCATCAAGCAGCTCTATTTACTTTACATCCACTAAAATTCAATTCCCTCTCTCCTCAAGACGTGTAGAGACGGTCGCCATGGAGACGGTTATTCCTGTCCGGTAATATGGCTGGGGGAGCCTCCAGCCTCGCCTTCCATACCATTTCTTATTTATTTATTGACCGGTTTGATAGGCGGGGTTCTCGTGTCCTATCATTAACCAGACAAGGTAAGAAAAAAAAAATCGACACTTCTCACATTTATTTAACCCGCTCAGTTCATTGGCTTGTTCTGCTGATTTATTCCCTTCTCTTGGTGAAAGGGTAATTGAAGAATGTAACCAGTTCAAAAAGTCTCCCTGAAATTGCGTAAAGATGCTTGAAAACAGTAGGAATAATCAAAGACGTCAGTGGTTAGGGTGAATCTCCAGTCTCACCTTCCATCCGATTTTTTTTTTCCGCCTCTTTCATGGTTGGGGTTCTTGCGTCCTGTCATATAATCCAATATTTTTGCCTTTATTCAGATCATTAAGTCCTTCAATTATGATGGAGTGCTTTTAATAATATTCTTGACACCACGACATTACTTTATTCAGATTTTGGGAAACTTTTCGTGGTAATGGGGTTATACTCCTCTACAAAGCTCACCTGGTGCTTGAAACGTATTAACTCTGTCGTGGTCGTGTCTGCTCTTAGATAAAATTCCAGCGTACGATATCTTTCAGCTGAGAGTATGTCGTTTGAGTCTGAGTGTGTCCATAATTTAATCATTCACAGTCTCATGGTCTGGCCAACTCTAATGTTCTATTCCACTTAACTTAGGAGGATTTTATTCCGCTGAGAGTGAGTCATATGATCCTGAATGTATTGTGAACTGGTGTATAATTGTTTACCTTTCCTACTCAGTAATTATCCTTTCATTTCACGTCCCCTACTCATACTGGTAAAAATTACAGCCCCACTGTTCTCCACAGCACCCATCAATATCCAGGTAGCTAAATGCAGTAATTATAAAGATTCCATACAGCCAGGGATAAAAGTTGGCCAAGTATTCTACTGCGTCTAGTTAAACACTCAGGGAGCGTCTATCACTCTCATATCAAAGAGGGTGACCTATAGGCAGATGAACATACAAAGCTTCTCTCAGCTTAGGAATATTAGCAAGCCCATGAAAGTAAGAATCAAGAGTTGAAATATTAAGAGAGCTTTTGTCCATAACAACAATCTTGTCAGACCAAGTCAATCTTCGACCATCCGAGTCATAAAAGGTAAGACCCTCATTCCGAAGACATGATTTTCATCTTATTCTTTCTATCTTCATAGATATTAAGTTCTGTATATAGCCTTCATTTTCCCCTTCCTTGCTGATGATCTCCACAAAGCTTAATAAAATCGTTCAGAGATAAAAGTAATTTGATAAAACATTTCACAGGATTGAAAGGTGTAAACAAAAGGGGATGCCAGACTCTTGTTATGTGTCAAGCGCTTGTCACGTGCAAATTCTTTTCATGTGCCAAACTTATGTCATGTGCCAAACACTTGAATTGTGTCAGACTTTTCATGTGTCAAACTTGTCATGTGTCAAACTCTTGTCATATGCCAAACTCTTAACATATGCAAAATTCTTGTCATCCGCTCCTCCGTACATAATTCATCCAAACAAACAAAAGCAGTAATTATAAAGACTATGCACACCTGCCAGACAAGAACAAGCCAGGGGGAGGCTATGCAAACTTCAAACACGGCCATTAATCCAGCCTAATTACAAGCGTCTCGGCTCCCCTATGGTTTTTCTTGTTGACATAACTCGGTGGGAGCTGGAGTGTAGCCTGCTCATAATAAAAAGTATCTCAGGGTCGGCTATAATCAACAACGTGTAATTAAGCTGTTTATTAGCCTTTAGATAGGCATCATCAACACGAGTATAATAATTAATGATGAGTGACGCGGGGAAGCCATCAGCGTGTGTTGTCTGGAAGGTCAGTCAGCTATTAAAATTGGAATTATATTGTATAACAACAATTAACTAAACTATTCACTGAAGCAGTCTATCAACACAACGTAATTACCATTCTATTAGCTGATCACCTGCAGTAGCTATATACGTTACTATAGCGCTCTTTACACAGAAAACACTTCACTCTCTGCATAATCAATCATGGGTGAATATGAATAAAGTGAATCTCCCCATTCTAACACCCGTTGTAATATGTAGGGTCAAACTCTTGCGAGCTAACACGTACTTCATATACAGAGTATTGAAAAGTCTTTCAATGCATACATTTATGAGATTCAAGCCACAGCCACATGAGTAGCTAATCCAGTTCACTAATAAATGAGGTATACACAAACATGGCGATAGTTAATAGTGTGGTGGGTATTGACTGCACAGGTGACTCAAATGGTGAGGCGTTTAGAAATGGAGGAAAATATGAATCGATTGAACATATTCGAGTACCCGTACCTTGATACAACAACAGAAAAGGGAGGGCAGTGTGAATTCAAGTATCTCAAACACGAAAAGTGGTAGGTGCTATGAAGGCCTTGGTAGGAAGAAGAAAATTAAATACATACTCAAGAGGACTTAACGAGGGTGTGTTTGTACCCAAATGAACGTACAGGTTTGAAACACTGGTACGTCGCTACACTCTGGCCTCATGACTCTACCTCAACTACAGTACATAAAATCGCCTCGCGTTGGCTGGAATACAGTACTAGGCTTGTTTCACCCATAAGAGAATTAAAGGTGGCAATAGTAACTCTAAGCCTGCTATGACTACCTCACAACAGAATAAAACCTTCTTGCGCTGACTGACACAGTACAGAAGGGCCGTCCCAACCAAAAGTGTGAGTCAGTTCTTTCATGATACCACTTTCCCACCCTGCTGTATTCTCTCCCGCACTTCCTCATCGATCCTGCTATTCTTTCTGCATACACTTATTAGATTCTTTGTCACTTACACATTCTTTTACTAAACCATTCATTTTTACGGACTCCTATCATTAGAGTCTCTGCTAACTTTCTCTTATTGCTTAACCAATATAATCCAATGAAGTGGTTTTACTCAGGCTAGCGCAAGACGACTGTACTCAAATTAGGAAGAAGCTCTACTGAAGGGAGAGTTAATGAAGGATGTATTTAACCCATTCAGGTCGATGCCTCTCCTAAGTTCAGCAATATCTGAAGGTGGCCAAAATAATCGTCGGAGTGAATAGGTAATGTCCTAGCTGATTTCACAATGGGCTCGAAAATATGTCTTCCTCGTTCCCAGGCAGGATAGCATCATCAAAGGACACAAAAGTAGTTAACTCACTCAAGCTTCTATGACCCGTATTTTCGTCAGCTCAGTATGCTATCCAGCTACTCTTCCTTTACCATTTTCCTCTAATTCCACCTTTGACGATTCCGGTGCTGTTCCTTCATCACTTCCCCCCTCTGACTTCCTCATGTCTGACATTAAAATTTCTTCAGCTGATGTATTTTCTGCCAACACTGGCCTCAGTACTAACAAGGCATATGGGCCTGATGGAGTCCCTCCTGTTGTCCTCAAAAACTGTGCTTCTGTGCTTACATCCTGCCTAGGTAAACTCTTTCGCCTTTGTCTGTCAACTCGTACCTTTCCTTCTTGCTGGAAGTTTGCTCTCATTCAGCCAGTCCCAAAGAAAGGTGACCATTCCCAACCTTCTAACTATCGCCCAGTTGCTTTAACATCCTGTGTTTCTAAAGTTTTCGAGTCAATTCTTAACAGAAAAATCTAAAAGCATCTTTCCTGTCACAACCTTCTTTCTGATCGTAAGTATGGGTTCCGTCAGGGACGCTCCACTGGCGATCTTCTCACCTACCTTTCAGACTCCTGGTCATCCTCCTTTCGGGACTTTGGCGAAAGCTTTGCTATTGCACTTGACATCTCAAAGGCTTTCGATGGAGTCTGGGATAAATCTTTAATTTCCAAACTGCCCTCCTACGGTTTCTATCCTTCTATCTGTGCCTTCATCTCTAGCTTCCTTTCTGGTCGTTCTATAGCCGCTGTTGTAGAAGGTCATTGTTCTTCTCTTAGACCTATCAACAGTGTTGTTCCTCAGGGCTCTGTCCTATCACCAACTCTCTTCCTTTTATTCATCAATGACCTTCTAAGCTGAACATCTAACCCTATCCACTCATATGCTGATTCCACCCATCACCATTCCATTCGGTTTCCGCAACGTCCATCTCAGCAATTACTTCAACAAACAAGGGATGAGGCTATGGCCCACCTAATGTCTGACCTGGCTCGTATCTCTGATTGGGGTAAAAATAATCTCGTTGTTTTTTAATGAATCATAGACTCAGTTCTTACACTTATCAACACAACAAAATCTTCCTCAGGATTACCCACTAATGTTTAATAATGTCCAGCTCAGTCCTGCATCATCCTTGAACTTGCTTGGGGTTTCATTCTCTCGGGATTTATCTTGGAAAGAACATATTACATCTCTTGTGAAATCTGCTTCCAAGAGATTAGGCGTGCTAAGCCGACTCCGAACTTTCTTTACCCCTGCACAGTTGTTCACCTTGTACACTGGTTTTATTCGCCCCTGTATGGAGTACAACTCTCATGTTTGGGGAGGCTCTCCACATACAGCTCTTCTCAATAGGGTGGAGTCAAAGGCTTTTCGTCTCATTAACTCTCCTCCTCGTATTGATTCCCTTCAACCTTTGTCTCTTCGCCGCATTGTTGCATCTTTATCTCTCTTCTATCGCTACTTCAAAGGTCACTGTTCCTCTGAACTGTCTGCTTGCATCCCTCCACCTCTACGACGGGCACGTAGTTTCCGTATAGCAACAAACTCTCATCCCTTTTCTGTCCAACTCTCTAATGCAAGAGTTAACCGTTACTCCCAGTCCTTCATTTATGCAACAGGTCAACTCTGGAATTGTCTTCCTCTGTCCGTATTCCCTACTTCCTATGGTCTCCAGTCAGTCAAACGCAGTGTGTCCAGGCATCTCGAAATGAATGGATCTTGAATTTGGCTCTCTTTCATATTGTTTTTTGTTTTTTCTTGGAAGAAACAGTATGCGGGCCCATGGCCTTTGGTTCCTTCTTCCTTGCATTTAAAACAAAAAAAAATCCATACAACCTATCAGTACTGTACTTTGTGCGATTTACATCTTTTTAATTTCAAGATGGATTCCATAAACAATACCCCAGAGAATACTAACGTGTTGTATGTTGAAATAATTAGTAAGGACAAGGTGACAGGGAGCCTCTGTAACCGACGAAAACTTTGGCCTATGACTGGGTTAAAAAAGAGAAAAAAATATGACATTAATTCCACGAGTAGAGTAAAGCTGTCCTGACCATGAGAGGGATAATGGGCCCAAAATTAACACTCTGAGACTCCTATGACTCACTCAGGTGAATAAAACTACTTATCGTTTATTGGAATGGAATACAATGATTAACCTGATTATGGGAAGGCTAATTCTTACTTTTCTCCTTCCTGATTCAAGCTAATTTCTCAGTACATTTTCCTGTCCTTGCTCTTCCTATTTTCATCAATTCTCATACACTGTACAATTAAAAACGACCACCACACATCTCTACATACCCTGATGAACCAAAGGGAAATCACAAGTCTCCATGTACTGTGAACAACCAAAGGGACACCACACTCTCTATATACTGTATCCTGAACAACCAAAGGGACATCACACATCTCTACATACCCTAACAACCAAAAGGATAGCACACATCTCAATACACCCTGAACAACCAAAGGGTCATCACACATCTCAATATACTCTGAACAACCAAAGGGACAGGATATCAGCCTTCAGATCCTCACTCAGATATAATCCCTCCCTAATCTGTCCATTCATCCATACAACTGCTTTTGCTCCATCATATTAATTCCATATCAGAATACTGCTTAGTTCTTATACCTCAACCAGCTTCCTCAATACATGCTGTTTGCCTGGGGATACTTCCATTTTAGATTCACGAATACTGTAAAAAGCATTATAGCACTGCACATGAAACTATAATTAGCTTATTAAGGAAATATCTAACCATCACACTACCTCCCCTTACTAAAACCCTCCTGCTCTTCACTAACCTTACTGTATTCCCTCCTACTCTGTCGACCACAATTCTGCCATATACGTGAGCTACCATGTACAAGTTAGCATCCCATAAGCTCACTCACTCCCTTCTATCACACTTCCCACTCCATAACGGCACGGTCATGCAATAGTTTACTCTCATCCTGCATCCTCCCTATCCATAATATACATGCGAATAAAGGCAATGTATTGGTCAATATTAAATTAATACCAAACAATAAACTACCATACACAGTACAGATAAAACAAAATGATATACAGCCGAAAACCACTGGAATAATACATATTTTGGTAAACATTTGTTGTTCATCAAAACTGGATGTTTTTATGCTTTTTTTTTAACATTATCTCAGCATGCTCGTTAACACAGCAAAACGTAGAACTGCCATTAGCCTTAACTGGAGATTATTTCTGTACCCACCCACTTAATTACTCTTTAACTCCCAATGGGCAAGAGTGCTGTAATGAGTACGCTTTTTGTTTGTTGGTCTGCGTTTTTACTCATACACCACGGTTCCATGGACACAGATATATGGGAAAATAGATACTCCTCTAAATCAACATTACCGTAATGTTATTATCATTATTATTATCATTATTATTATTATTATTATTATTATTATTATTAAAGTATTATTATTAGTAACTAGTAGTAGTAGTAGTAGCAGTAGTAATTGTAGTAGTAGTAGTAGTAGTAGTAGTAATAGTACTAGTAGTAGTACAGTAGTATTATCATTATCATCATCATCATAATCACCATTATCATCATCATCATCATCATCATCATCATAATCACCATAAGCATCATCATCATCTTATGCCAATTTCACTTCACTATTCAGAAAAAGAGACAGGGAGGCTATAAAAGTAGGAGAACTAACAACGGAGTATCGTGTGAAATGAGCCAAACAGCCATTCACTCGCCCTTCAAGCCTTGGAAGTTATCTGGTCCACCCCACAGACAACAAACCACATTAAATTTTGCCTAGATTAATTCTGTATCCCTATGACGTAATCTTATTTCAATCATACTATCTTGAGACGATTTTATTCTTATGAGCACAGATTTCTAACTTGAGGGATTAGATATAGCCTTCAGTGGCTCTTTCACTGTTGATGATACTTCTTACGCTGAATGAAATCGTCTGGAAGTGGCAATATCACACTAAGAAAATACGTCACCTGATTCAGGAGGTTCAACTGCTCTAGGACGCCGCCGCATACAAAATGTGTAACCCTTGTCAAGTGTATTTCATTCCATACTTCACTAGTCTGTTTCAGTCAATTGTCTGTATCTTACAACTTTCATTCCCAGCTTTCACACAAATTTCGATATTATATCTAACCATTTCCGGTTGACTTTCCACGCCACATCCTATCCTCCAGCTCACTCACATATACTGTCTTCATCACTCACATCTGTTCTCTCTGGTAGACCATACCATGTCAACACATCTTCTCTTCTCTCTCCTTTGATCACCAGACATCATTACTTCACATCCTGAAAAACCATTATACCACCAACTTTATGTAATCCACATATTTTGTAGAACAGTCCCATTTTTATTGTTCCCACTCATTGCTTTCAGATTCAAGGTTTCTCACTCATACATTAAAGTGGGTAGCTACCTACACACCTTCCTGTGGTCTTGCATATTCTGTAATCTGTTTCCTGTTGTGACAAAAAGACCTTCATAGCACCGGCCACAATAAATTCTTGAACCATTGTATTTCACTAATTCCTAAATATACTTACCTCTCTTATCTGTCACTGCTTCATCGCTGTCCATTCACCAACACTCCACACTGTCAGTCACTCTCTCTTGCGCTATCAACTCGTTGGCCCGTATTCTCGTCGGTTAAGGAGGCTTCCAAACACTACCTCCTAACCGATTTATTTTGCCTATTACACTATATTAACCTTTCCGTGTTACATAAACCCTTCTACTATCGCCATACTCTGCATATGTAATATACAGAAGGATATTAACCAGCCATATCCAAAAATAAACCGCTAAGGAAGAGGTGCTACGGAGCTTCTTTAATCAACGACAGTAAGGGCCTTAGACCTTTCCCCTCTTATATTAATAATTCTGAATCAGTCTCCATATAGTTTTTTTTTTTTTTTCACCATTGGCAAGGAGCACATCATCATCCGCATGCATACAACATACTTCAAATATTCCATTCCTCCCAGTACATAATGATATCTCCCGCAACCATAACTTTTATCATATATTTCACAAACTCTTCTCTCACTCCATAGCTAGAACTCAACCACTCACTGAAACATCGACCCTTAAGCGTCCTTCATTTCCATCATTATCCTCGTACACCAAGCATTCATTATTTCACCTTCCCCACGATACATTTTTCATAAATTCTCCCCACTGTTCACTGTTACTGATTTTTGTTTCGATCAAAAGCTCATATTATTTGGCGTGAAGCATGGCGTATGGATGCTGACGACTTTTATTACCGTGAATAATGTGTACCCGGCTCATTATTCGCTATTTACTGTCGGCTGTGGACAGATTTTGCTGAAGTGTTTTGATCTGTCATGTCCAAACCAGCAGCACTCTCTGTGGATGAGAAGGGGTGGGGGAGGTGTGGGAGGGAGAGAGGGGAAGAGGTGGGTAACGGGGTGGTATGAAGTGAGGAAGGAGAGGAAAGGGGGTGAGGTGCGGATGTGAGGTGGAGGGTGTGAGGATGGGAGGCGAGGTAGATGAGGCGGGGAAGGTGTAGGGGGGAGGGAGGGTTTGGGTGAGGAGGGGGGGGTATACCCATCTTTCTTTCATACCATCAATGCAGGCAGATCAATGGCTGTAATTACACTGGTAGCGCATTATACAAATCATTAACAATAAATTTAAGGAAGAGTGTTGACTGTTCATCACCTCCCTCAATTATACTCTTTTAGTTCTGTCGTTATTATGTTTATCGCTGTTATCCAATCATTATATTCAAATGCTGTAAACTGAATATGCCAGTTGACCCAGTACACGTCCAACCAATGAACACACACACACAATCGTACTATGGCTATCGGCTTTTAGATGGCAGATCCTCACTTGGGCATTTCATTCTGTCACCGTCGTTCTTTTTTACTCAGCTGAGGGAAACCACCAGCCACAAGAGGGTTAATCACAAGTGGGTAAAAGGTAAACGAAAACTTACTTGTTATTTGTAATGAAGCTACACGGTTCCGAAGTAGAGGAAGTGAGAAAATGGGAGATAAAAAAGAGGTGAAAGGATGGTGTTGAAGAGGCTGTGAATCAGAGACCTGCGCATTTAGATGTGGGTGGGGGTTGTGGAACAGAACAAATTGAAATAAAGCGATATGGGGGATGGTTCACTGCTAATGATCTGTAACATGCGAGTGATGAACTGATCGGCGTAAACCACAGAGTAGCCAGCGGGGCTTAATTATGGACGTTTAATGCCTGCTTTGGTGTGGACTGTTATTCACGGCAGTTGAGCGAGCAAAAATGTGAATAACTTATTTTACTTATAGTTCTTGCATGTACTGCTGTTCTTCGCTGAAGCGGGTTACATAATTATCATCATCATCATAATCAACTTGTCCTTATTCCCATCTTAGAATGGGTCAGGTATGATCCAGAAAACAAGGAAAGAGACAGTACGAGAATAGGGAAACTATCAACCGCATGCCCTGTTGTTTTGTAAAATAGACATCACAGTTATTCACATATTCAGTTCCTCGGAATCCTGGCTCTATCTAACTTACCTTGCCATCTTCACATTATTTTTTTTCTTTACCAGTATACTGTAGATGCGCATCATAAACAGCTGCCAAGCTGTCAAAGCCGCCTACACTCAGGGTAAAAGAAAAACAAAATGTTAAACCCTTGCCATTTGCCCTTCCTTACATATTTCATTCAACTGCCTGCGTTCTCTTTCAGTTCCTTAGAGTCCTCAACTTCCACACGTTTCTCTCTAAACATTCGATTATCTTATCCATTCTCCTTCTTGGCCCACCACATCTCCCACCTTCATCACTCAGATATTTTATTTTCACCACCCCATCTATATTATATTTTTTCCTATATGGCCCGTTTCTTTCTCATGTACCATACCCCTCTAAAAATATTCGTAGTTTACCAAGCTTCCTCCCACCTTCACGCTAACAAATACTCCCTCTTTAATCATTCTACGTACAATTGCGTTCATTGGTAAGGAAGCAGATGTGGTCGTGTGGTATGCTGTAGTGCTCATTGCTATTGTCATATGGGATTTTTCTGCTAACTGCCTGCTCAGCTAAAGCTAAATGGACCAGATAGCAAGTGAAACAGTTCCATATCCGGCCAGCACTGGACAATACAGCAGAAAACACGACTAGTCAAGCACCCTTACTAATGAACGAGATTGTACATGTATTTTCTCCATAATACCTACTACTCTTAAATATTCTTTTACGATATTCATTCATCTTCTTTTCAGGCCGCTCCGACTAGTATCTGAATAATGGTCTGTTAGATAAGGAGAGGTGGATGTGTAGGCTTGTTAAAGCTATGGAACCCTGCTATGTATTCTCTCTCATCCCTTTTCTGTAGTAGTAGTCCCCCTCCCTCCCCTCTCTCTTTTTAGTTAACTGTCTCAACTCTCTCACATAAAAGACGCAATTTTCCATCATCCTTCCTATCAACACATTTAATTCAGCTTTGGAGAGCCTACCGAGATGATGGGATTATATATATCTTTTGCTATTCTTTTCACTACAAATGCTCCCCCCCCCCCACATGAAAATATTCGTCAGGTGGTAGCATTAATAAAGAGAAAAATAAATTACCTGAGTGAATTGGTTAATGTAATCTATCTCTTTCTCGCCCCCTCA
>JAGKTI010013201.1:0-18410 GCA_018397915.1 Birgus latro
CATAACTTTATCTCTGGCTAATCTGTGACGTAATGGATAGGAGAGTGGCTTACTAGGCAGGAGAGTGAGGGTGTGTTTGGCCGCCTGAAGGTTGATATCAGCCACCACCAGTCGAGCACCCTTCCTGGCCAGCACCTGACAGTGTGCACGCCCAATGCCGCTCCCGCCGCCTGAAGCAACAGGCAGTAGTAAGTTCACAGTAAACTTTACTCTTTAAATATAAACCATTATCTGTTGTGAATGCTCTGCTATCTTACTAAACAACTGTCTCTGTCAGTCAGTACCGAGTGCTTCTCTTTATAATACTCTGAGTCAGTGCTCAGTGCCCTCCGCTCTTCGTTTGCTGCACAGTACTGCCAGTCAGTAGTCAGTGCTCCTTCTTGAGTAGCATAATCTTCCTTTTGATACTACAGTTTTTATGTACAATGGCAGACAGTAATATTGTAGTGGGGCTGGGAAGTATTAATGATGAAAGTGGTAATGCCCACTTCGACTTCAGGGTAGTTCAAATTGTAGATCAGGCTTTTGTAGACTATATTCTTTGCAATTATATACAGCTTGAGAAATATAGGGCGTGAGCAGGATGGTGTAAGAGACAGCCTGCCGTGGCGGAAGTCTTGAGAAAATCTGGTGGTGCACTGGGCGTTGGTGCCGGGTGCTATACACTGACGTTAGTGATATCTGTCACTAAGAGATATCATCATACAGGGTTGCCCGCTGACATTAGTCAAATCTGCCATTGGGTGATATCAGCTTACATGATTGCCGCTTTGCATGATGAAGTATGTGTGAACAGTTAAAGTATGTACCTATACTTAAATAATTAAGGATGAATATTTAGTAAATGGTATTTGTATAGTTGGACCAGTTTATCGCTCGGCCACCTCCCAAGCGAGTCCTCTCGATTATATACACTGAAATAAACTAACATGTACTTAACCTTGTTACACTGTAGTGTGCGGAGCTAGCTAAGCAAAGGTCTGTTGATGAGCTGACTGAGATCGAGCCCACTTCCAAGCCCTCTTCTTAATGCTATATCTGGACGAAAAATACAAAGACTAGCACACACACTCACACTAGGGGCAAAAAAAGGTAGGCACAAGGACACCTAAAGAGGTAGGAAGGGAGAAAGATCATGGACGAAAGTAAATTCAGTCACTGAGATAAGAAAGTAATATTATACGATCTGAGACAACACGAAAGATTCCAAAGGAGACTCACAAACGCGGTAGCCAGTGGACGAAGATGCGATGACCGATTAGCCGTGACAGCATGTGTTGACGACTCGGAAGTGTCATGTTTAAAAACCGAACGCTCGGACATAACAGGGGAGCTTAGGACACATGAGTCATCTGTGTCATCTGAGAAGTAGAAAAGTGCACTGTATTCAAATGGGCATGGAATACTGAACGAAACTGTTTTAGAGAGAATTAACGAACACTTAACCCCTTGGAATGATTGTTAAAGCAAGGAAAACCTCACATGAAGCCTCGTCTGCCAGGACAAATGCCAATGCCGGACAGACACAGATTACAGATATAAGCATTCATTAGCCAGAGAGGGGGAAGAAATTAGACGCCATGTATTGAAGAGAGAGGAAGAAGAGAAGTAAAATTTGATCAAGATCACTTACGATTACGTTAATAGAGTTGGCTATTGAGACAATAGACTTATCAACAGCCAGTAAAGATTCGGGGAAATAAGTAATTTCTCAATGGTGGATTTGGTAGTAAGGAAATCATTAACAACTCGTGATAAGTGACTGGACCTATCAGTAATACTGTTAATGGCAACAAATAAGTTCTTAAAGACTTAGAATTCAGTGTGATTTTTTTTCCCCCAAATACAGCGACAAGACAAACAAGAGTGACAACAGAGTGAGATTTAAAGGGCCACACAACAGATCTTGGTTAACAATACAGACAAGTGACAGATACTTAAGTCAATGCACTTCCTGTGAACGCCCCCTGCAACACGTACGTACGCACATGCACACGTACACACACATGCGCACATACATATATACATATCGGTACATATTCACATGCACCTCGTTCAGATACAATGATGACCATGACCGTACCAAAGAGATGCGATTCTTTAATGGCCTAAAGGGCCACTCTTTTGTCGAAATTTAGAGCATGTGTGAGGATCATTAAGTCTAAGGCAATGTACTGTGAGCATGATGAGTTGAATAGAGCAATTTCTCTACTCTGGCTATCTCAAGATTATCTTCGTGTCCAAGATCATGTGGATGGGAAACGGGAAGAACTATTTTTCTTGAGAGTGAAACACTTTCATTTGAAGTTTCTTCAACCTATCGACACTTACAGTTTCAGATGCCTGAGTATTTATCATTTTCTTTAACGAATACACGGAATGATCCAGAAAACTAAGGAGGAAGTTTGACGGAACGTTCAAGCGATTTAATCATAACTGGATCTCCAACGACAATAGAGGATAATTCAGCTTGTGTATGTTGTTTGTAAATCATTTCAGTTCTAGAAGCCGCCAAACTTTTGCGAACATCATTACGAATGGACTGATACAATGACATCTGAGTCGTTGCATAGTCATCGACATTGTAGACTGGCTGTGGTTTTTGGCAGAGAATATCATATGGGAGGGCCGCATCATGGCCATAGAGGATATAATAACGAGATTTACCTGCTGATGAATTAACAGAAGCACTGATAGATGCAGCCACTACGGGCAACCAATCATACCACGCATTCTGCATGCAACTAACATGAGGGCAAATAATTTCCAAATATTTCTCTGAGCACGTTGTACCAGATCATTAGATGCTGGATGGTAAGCTGTGGCAAAGGTCTATTTAATGTCATACTTGTCAGGGGGAAAATGATAATGTGTCTATGGACACTAGAAATAACTATGGAGTCGATTATCACGAGAGAATCGACTCGTGAAATCAAAGTGGCGATTTCACTTTTATGCTGGCTTACTTCGCCAATTCTCTGGAGTCGAGTATTTATAGACTTTCTCAACAGTACACAGCAGAGACTAAACGCTCAAGAAGGCTGTATTACTGTACTGTTGGCCTTTGAGAAAGTTAGTTCACCCTTTAACATTAAAAAAATAATAATAATAGTAAACAGGATCTTGGCTGAGCCAAACTCCTAGCTGAGCGAAACTCCTAGCTGGCACAACAGATTTAAGAATTAATACCAAGAGCTGGCCTAAGTACCAGTCGTGATTAATATAAGTAGATGTGCTGACTTGGAGTAGCAAAAGTGTACTAAATATGTGGGGAAATCAAACACGACTGTTACATTTAACAAAGCTCAAGAAAATGAACTGTAAATTTATTAATTACATGAAAATAAATTTACGTCACATGAATCTATTCAAAGTCAAAGAAAGAGAAATGCACTCACTCAAGCACTCAAACAAATAGCTAAATAAAGCACTGAGCTAAATAACCAAAACCTTAAGCCTAGGAAAAACAAAAGAAATACTAATCAGTAGAGATAAGAGCGTTGCTGCTATAGTCGATCACCAAGTTGGTGGGAGCTTTGAGAATACGCTGATGCAGCCGAGACTTGTGATCGCTAAGAAAGAAGAAACCTGCTCGAACTTTGCGGACAGCACATCCACTCTCCGTGACTATCTATGGGACGACTGACTGTGTTTGAGTGTCCAACGTAAGGGACGTGTGAAAGAGGCGTGGCCAACTAACGGCCAGGGAGGCAAGTGCAAAGAAATGACAATTCGGAAATTATCGCTCAGAGGAATGCACTGTCTGTACACAAAGACAATAATTCGCGAAAGAATGACGAAAGTTTTGAAAAATTGATGCAAATATAAGTACACAAGTGGACGGTTAAGAGAATGGCGAATTCTTGCGGATTTCAGAACTATTCATCGTTCCTACAAATTACTTGATGTCACGATTTACGATACATAATTTCACGATGCAGAAAATTCGTGACAATACTGGCAACGAATTTCCTTGAGGATCTGATTGCGGAACTCTGTGCCATTATCAGATAAACACACCTTGGATGTAGTTAATGGGCAGATTATATGTGTAACAATGGCACAGGCCATTTCATCAGCTGACTTAGAAACCAGAGGCACCAAAATAACAAACCGTGAGAAACGATGAACAGCTACGAGTAGATATTGAGAGCCCTGATAGCTTCGTGGATGCTCAAGTAGATTAATAGCCAGAATATCCCAAGGTTTCTCGGGTGTTGGATATTGTAGAGAAGCTGGCCTTCCAGTAGTACCCTTATGCAGGGTGCAAGATTCAAAGAGGAGAAAATGTTTCTCTATATCCTTTCTCATTGTGGGTCAATCATATATCTTTCTGGCCTCATGTAAGTGTGTCTCTCCCAGGATGCCCCGCATTTGGAACATTGTGCACCAAAAAGAGAATGGATTCCTTAAGGGAACTATGATGCTGTGTTAAATCTGTGTTACCCAGTGGCTCGCCTAGAAGGGCAAGAACGCCAAAGAAGCAGTTTAGAAGATCCAATAATATTTCCCTTTCATGAGGGTGATCAGTAATTTTAATATAGGGAGCTATTAACCCTATCTTGTCAAGGGGCTGTTGTGGCATAGACTGAACTGAAGCAATGGGTATGTTATTCTGCACCTCTTGGACTTTAGTACGATAAGCCAAGAAAGTAACTAAATGATAACTATCTTTCAGTGTAATTGGGCCACCAGTCCTATGAAGAACAAGAGTGTCAGTCAGACCACTGGCCCTAACCGTGCTTAAAGGTGGTCTCAAGTGGCAAGTCTTTAACACGTACTGTCTCACTCCAGCACACCACATCTGGACTCTCACGCACATCTGTCAACCGAACTGGGATTCTTGTAAGGGTTTGACTATGGAGTCGATGGCCACGTGACAACACAGCCGAATCCAAGGTCTAGTCCGAGCCACTTGCATTCGAGATGTCACAGAGTACTAGGAGGAGTGTCACATGCAATGAGGGACTCCTCATCTAACCCTGATGACTCTGTAGACATACTGCCCACTCTCTGCGAAGGAATAGCCGTCAGAATGACATCCGAATGAAGTAAAGGTCTGGAAGGAGACAGGGCATTATGACTTACTTCATTATGAGTAGTAGAATTCGTACTAGGATGAACGTCATTGTCGTATTCGCCTGTAGTTTCTAGAACATGCAGGGCATCTGTAGGTAAGGGCAAAATCTTAGTAATGTGAAAATCTGCACCAATGGGCTGAGCAGAGTATGACGTTCAAAGTGTAAGAGTACCCATACCAATGATATTTAAGCGATCCCCAATAACACTGGACAGCTGAGTGTCAGATGGACAAGTGGACCAGTGTGTGTGTGGCATTTGATTCATTATTCCATTCAAGGATGACTGGGAAATAAGGTTAGCGCGTGCACCAGCGTCCACAGCGAGTGATAAAATAAGGTTAGCGTATGCACCAGTGTCCATAGTGAGTGATAACTTACTCATCTGCCGACCTACCAAGGGACAGACAAAATATCCACCTTTTGTGGTGCAGCTATGAGTGAAGTGGCGGTGGACTATTTTGTAGTGTTTGTCCTTGATCGTTTGACTGACGGCGCTGACCTTCCCCCGACTGGCGTGATATACGATCTGCATACTCAGTCTGTTGCAGGAGAACAAGGGAGCACTGATCCGTATTATGACCAGATGAGTGATGGACAACACGCCACTTAGTACCACCACGACATAGTGGAGTGTGACCCGTGTTGTCCTGAACTGAACGGCATTGGTTGCGTTGAGAGACCGACTGGGAGAATGACCGAGATGAATCCCGTTAAGGACGAGTGGTGCGTGAGGCTGAGGCAGAGATTGAATTTACCGGGCCTTTCGTAAAGAAACATTTATCTTTTGTATGAACATATATCTATTGTATGAACATATTTCTTGCACTCATTTTTTTCTTAGGTTTCGTTTCTATGTAGCTAGAACGGTTCCTCTGGCAACTAGAATGTGAGTATTCCCACAGGAAGTAGTTACTGGTGCAGTGGCTCCTGGGTATGAACAAGAGCCTCCTAACTTCATTTTCTCTGTTAGTTCAACCAAAACGTCTGTGGGTTTATATTCAAATCTGGCGGCTTTCTCTTTGTCTTGGTCACGGACACACAAAATAAAGTGCATGTACTCAATCAAGTTTGTCATATTTTCTTTAGGGACGGCTGTGTTGTCACCATTATGCCATATAAAATTTTCAACAGCATCGGAACCTGTATCCCAGCCTCGTACCTGAGCTTTGGAAAGATCACAAGATACAGTATTATCTATGGTCCTGTCGTACAGTCAGTCGACAGCGAAGTTCGTCCCTCTCAGCGTGCGTGGTACGAGCCTGTTGATCTGGGAACACACTATGAGATAGAGTTGACTGGTATGGTTTAAATGGCTATTATTAAAGAAATGTCTTCGGAGATAAGACCACATTCCCTAATGATAATATTAATTTGCAGCAGGTGGGATAATAACATTACTGTGAAATGTATGACATTGATGGACGAAGATTCTTCGTTACACACACAGACTCACAGGATTATTTGGACTGGACTGATGTTGCTAACAAGTATTATATGAAATATTATAGAACGTTTGAAGTTCTAAAGGTGAGGTTGCAAGAAAACATTAATTACGATGTCAGTTTCACACTAAACAAACATAGAAACTGACAGTGCGTGTTTCGCGAGTATAGGGTTTTGTTTTACAAGTTCAATCCCTTCCTGACCTCTCTCCCCACCCGTCTCTCCTCTTCCCAGTCACCTGCCATCATCCACGTTTTATCGCTGATGCTGAAAACCGTATGTCTTTAGGTAGAGTGTGGAAAGTAATCAGTATAAAAGTGTTTAGTGACCTTCCTTTTCTCCTCCATCGTTTTGAAGCGTTATCCATGACTTGAATATAAATGTTAGTAACATGAATAAATCGTCACTGTTGTGGTTAGGAGACTATACTCGTCGCCGTTTATATAATACTTACATGACTATCGGTCTTCCAGTGCTCCAAATACACTTCCTCTCCACCCCCTTGCCGTCTCCTTCCCTCCCGCTTCCAGTCTCCACCACACCCCCCCCCCCCCCCCCCCCCCCCTCTACCAGTACTAGCCTGCAACTCTCCGCACCCCTCTCCACGGTTTTGTTGTACTGACGCTGCCCGACTTCTCTCTCTTGTCATTTCAGTTGTCTGTTTTCTCTCCCTTCTTCATTTTTGCCTAGGGAACCGAACAATATAACGATGTTTGGGTTTTGTTTTTGGACTGTATTCTTTAATAATGTGTACTATTATTAGAATGGCCGTGACAGTGGCGGTCAAGAGGCATTAACTGTTCAAAGGACGGCAGTCAGTGCTTCAGTTTAGTCATCATTTTATTACTCCTCCTCCCTAGCCATTAATCTCTTGCTTACACTTATTTTTTAAATCCCAACATCCATAAAATATGAAGCACAAACGTCCTTCCTTTCCCCAAAGAAAGTAAACAATGAAAATGAATCATCGCGAGTGTTGTGTTGCACAAGAGTATTATCTACATGAATCCAGAACATATTTTCTGAATAAGTATGACCAGTATTCTTGGTGATAATTTGTAGTTCTTCAGTTACGGTTAAATATAGCAAAATTAATGATAGTCACAAAAGTTGTATCCTCCTACCATGCAACTGGCGACCATGAAAGGGGAGTATACACCTCTGGATGAGTAGATTGTTCCCTTAGCGGAATATGCTTGCCGTTACCCCAGACAGCATGCATTGTCGCGGTGAAGGGCTTAATTATGGTAAAGGTTCGAGTCCTGTCCATCCGACTCGTTGTCAGTCCTGTTTCGATAATACTGGCTGTTACACAACAGATGTTCAGGGCAACCCTTTTAACATGTTCCACTGTCACTGATTGTAAATATCTATACACCTAAGTGACTAAAAAACGAGTTATACTCGTTTTCTCAACCAGTTTTGATTCGATTTCAGCCAAGCCTAGTGAACGAGTGTAGGGTCAGCTACGTGGGTAACCTATTATTTTTTGAACAGCAGACCTAGCATCAGGATCACATGGCAAAATAATCTTTAAATTTCATGCGATTTAGACCAGTCCTGAAGGAAGGCCTGAGACTTAGGCAAGAACGAAAGGAGTCTTAAAATGTTTATAACCCAGTCAGTGTTACAGGGCCAGATAAAACTTCCACCCGTGATATTTGTGAACAGACAAACTAAGACCGAGGTGTTCTGAATGGGACCAGACTTGGTGGAATGGCTGAGAGTTGGCCAAGGGACTGATCTACTTTTTTTCTACAATAATAGGTCAAAGGCGAATTCTACATTGAAAAGTCAACACAAAGAGCTTTTATCTAATTGATACGTAACTTGGTGGAAGGCTTCAGGGGAAAAAAAAAAAATTGGTAGAGGATTCAATTTTGCACACAACCAATCAAAATCACAGGTAAGGTCAAAGTCTGGGACCTGTGTGTTGTAATATACTACTGCTTCCTTGATGTTTGTCAGCATTTTCTGTATTTGCTTGAACTAGTTAAATTATATCGTGGCTAAAGCAAGTGGTTTTCTTCGTATTGGTAAAGATGTCTTCGAGTTACATGTAGCGGATTTTTATTGAAGGATGTAAAACTGACGTCACTTCTTACATAAAGTTTCCTCCTGATTGCAAAGCTGTCATAAAAAAAAAAAAAAAAAAAAAGGAAGGTAGGTTTAGTGTCTACAAAATCCTACATAGACGAAAAAAGCAAAGAGAAGGTGATGAAGAGGGTGAAGAGGATCACTGTACTTATGAAAAGGGGAAAGTAGAGGGAGGGAAGGAGGGAGGGATGTGGTAGGAAGAAGAGGAGACTGGAGAGAGAGAGAGAGAGAGAGAGAGAGAGAGAGAGAGAGAGAGAGAGAAGTTAACGAAGTGTGCGTGAGTTTGATAAATGGGACAGTCCCGTTAAACTCATTATAGATAACTGCGGCATGACCCTTTGGTGGCGATGGCTGGGTGCGGGGGAGAGAGAGTTGGAACCATGCAGAAATGGGAAGGAGAAAAGTAGGAGAGAGGCTTGGGAATGGATTGGAAAAACAACACAATACTGATGCTGTAATGGGGTATAGAAGGGGGTAGGGAAAAAATCAGGGAGAGGATTTGATGTGGTGTAAGGGTGGGGGGAATACAGAAGTGACAGTGAAGATGAACAAACAGATGAAGGGAAGAAGGAAGAGGAGAGGAAGGAGTGAGGAGTGGAGAAGTGACTAAGGTAAGAAAGAGAAGGAGGGAGTGAAAGAGAAAGTAAGAGCATGGTGGAAAGGGGGAACATTGATTGGTAATGGAAGAAGTAACCTGGAGAATCGAATGAAAAGGAAACGGAGGATTGAGAGAGAGGGAAGAGAGATGGATACAGACAGTAGGAGAGACGACTGGAAGGGAAAAAGTAAGGAACGGTATTGGTGGAAAGGAGGAAGGCCAGAATAAGTTAAAAAAAAATTAGGTAGAGGGATAAACAAGCATGGAGAGGTAGCGGACGAAAGCTGAAAATTTAAGTTAAGGATAGAGATAGAAAAGGAGAAACACCGTTACCCACTAATTGGCTTCAGGGCTGAATATTTGACTTTGCTTTATGATCTCGACCTTTGACTGTTTGATCTCAAAAGCGAATTACCATATTCTGACCCTGCCCATTGACCCAGAACTTCGACTGATTATTTTCAAAAGTTGATCTCAGTGTTCTTGCCATATATTCAACCCTCCCAAGTTTGGTCTAAATCGGCTCAAAACTGTTTTAGTTGACTGTGCTAGGTCAAATTCTGACTAACCCTGTGACCTTGACCTTTGGCCAATTATGAACAAAACTATAGGTCATCCTCGTGGCTTTCAGTCAGTCGTTCCACCAAGTTTAGTTCACCCGTACACTGCGACATTAGGTTTTCTTGGACCTTTATGGTGCACAAAAACAACTATTTTTTAACGTATTATTCCCGTGGTATGAAAGTAAGCACGTTGAAGTTTGTGCGTGACTGATGATAATTCCATATTTCTCTTAGTTTGCTCGTAATGCAGTTAACTTTCAGGGTTCTGTCCAGTGAAGACAAAAGTAAAATTTTTCATTTTCATCATAGTTTTTAGCATGTGATGAAACAGCATAGTGTAGAATATGGGTACGCCTATTATTAGTCCAGCATCTACAATACTCTAGTCAGGGCGGGTGTTTCAGGACTCGAATTTCCAGGTGGGGGGGGGGGTGCATCTAAAAAAAAAAAAAAAATGAGGGGGGGGGGGAGGTGGGGGAGTGGGGGGGGGGGGGGGGGGTATTCATCCCTGTGAAAATGAACAGTGCAAGTTTTGGTATGAGTGTGATAAATTTATTTATTTACTTATTTTCAAGAAGAGAAAGAAGAGCAAGAATAATTACAGTAACAAAAGAAAGCACGAACTGCATTCATATCCCTTTCTTCTGACGACCAGGACAAAACAAGGCAAAAAAGACCTTTGAGAGCCGCAGCCAGCCCTGAAATAGTATAAAGCGAAGAGAATAACATTTTACATGGGATAGGCGGCCCCCAGGGGTTCCTCTCTTTCAAAACCATGGTCCTTATGAAGGTTCCTGGGTAATAAAAACAGTAGTATTAGTAGTAGTGGTTAGAATAATAATAATAATAATAATAATAACAATAATCTTAATAATATTAATAATAATAATATTAATAACAATGATAATGATAACACTAATAATAATGTCCTCTTTGGAGCCGGTCTACCCCCTCCCCGTGGGCGTGGGAGAGTCCCTCCCACCCTGCCTAATCCCTGGCCCAGGCGAAGGTCTAACACTGTGCAAAGTTTAATGTTTCGAGGTAAAAAATTAAGTAACTAAAAAATTTTATAATATAGTCATGGGCAACATCTTTGTCCGGGACCCTCGGAGGCTCCCCCTAGGGGGGAAGAGTGGCTTCAGAGATCCAGCCCTGCCGAAAACCTGACTCGAGTTAGAGTCTGCCACTATGCAAGTTTTCGTTCCTCGACCCCCCCCCCCCAAAAAAAAAAAAAAAATCCTTCACCCTTTCCTTTAAAAAAAAAAAAAAAATCATTCACCCTTTCCTTTAAAAAAATAAAAATAAAATAGTACCGGGAATGCAAGATGATTTCCACGCAACTATAGTTCACTGACATATTTCTGGGCAAACTGCCGTGATGATGAACATAAAGCACAGGATATCAAAATTTGTGTCTATATGGTTGGACGTTTGACCCCATACAGCCCTGCAGAAGGAATAAGAAATAATTAACGGAAGTGTAGGGCTATTACCTCAAGAGACAACTGTGCCAAGTTTGATGGGAACTGGTGAAGAAATAAAAGGTGTGGCGCTAAGCTGAAAAGAGTTTGGAAGGAAGGAGGGATGGAAGGAACCAGAAGAAAAAGAAAACAAATTAAGGGAATGTAGTAGGCCTCCTTTCGATGATATGGAGACCTAATTATATTACTGCCAGTAAGTCAGGAAGATTAAATATTATATATATAATGTACAGAACGAAAATTATATTGAAGAGGAAGAAAAAAAATAAGCATGAGGCAAAGATATTATAAAGAAAATAGATGATGCTAATGACAAGCAGAAAAGTCTTTCAACAGGCAGGAAAACAGTATTAATTCAAAATCAGGACATGACGAGACAGAGAGGACAATTAAGTGGTAGAAAGTTACACAAAATGATTTCGAAATTCTAAATCTGAGGAAAAAACGGTGAAAGCGAAATTACACTGTGTTGCAAACGAGAGATTTTGTGAAACTTGAAGCTGTGCAACGGGATTATCACAATTCATTTTCCAACCGCGGCTTGTTACCATCGCACTCTGCCAGAAGTTACAAGAGTATATTGTGAAATTCTCTCCACCTGGTCTCTGAAAACAACCAGATGTGTCTTGATTTCGCAGCGTCATGAATTGTTCAAAAGGCAGAATTACATGCACACACAAACAACTTTTCCACACCTAGGTATAAGTCTTCAATAACAACTAGTTCCTCAAAGGCAAGTACACAACTGTGACTGACGATGGATGGCAAAAAGTTTTATAATGCATAACATTTCATTGGCTTTGTGGCAGAGAGCTGTTACGATAAAAATAGCAATTGCAGCAGCTTCTTCAAGCCATGTTCTCTCTGTTCTGGGACACTTTTTAACACCTTATCCTCAGCTTGTTAACTGATGCAGACCATGCCGACAACGAGGACTGAACATGGTTATGAAGATGAAAAACATGAATAATTCATACAACAACCCATGGTTTGCATGAACACCGCCAATATTAAACGAATAGTATCCGACCACGTAAACGATCATTTATATCAATATTTTCAGAATAAGTATTTGTGCGGCCATCTTTACAAAATTCTCAAATTAATATAATTCACAAAATGTGTGGACAACTGTCAAAATACTCTCACCTCTGAAGTCTCTTGTGCATCTTGATATTTCTTTCTTACAATTTTGTCATCACACCAAAATAGTGAAGTATGATTTGGATGGTCGCGCGAGATAGGTTTTCTCACGCCAAATCATAAAACGCCAGAAAACGGGTTCCTGCAATATTCTCACAACCTTAACACTTTTTTATTTTGATGGTAGACTTTTTTTTTTGGAAATATTTTTGAGTGTAGATTGCGATACTTATAATATATTGGTTATATCTATGAAACTAATATTAAATAATATTTTAAAATTTTCGTAATTTTTTTAAATTTTGCTGAACTTTCAACCCATTTTCTGACAAAATTTGATTGCTTAAGCAAAAAACAACACTGATTAAAACAAAGATAAGTACCATTAAACAATATGAATGTGCTATGACCCCCCCCCCCCAGAAAAAGGTCATATGGGTAGGCCTTAAAATAAAAATAGCCACAATAAATCCAGCTCCCAACTTTCCACTCCCTCTCCTCTCATGTCTGTTTTTCTGTCTGTCTGTCTGTCAGGCACCTTATGTCTGTTTCTTCCTCTCTATGTCTGTACAGTATGTACTGCCCTTGATATCAATTAGGGTGAATAATGCAATAACAGTATCTGAAAAGTTTAGTATCTGAAGGTCTCAGTAGAGGTAATTCAAACGCCGTTGTCCATTGTAGGGTCATAGTCGTCAGTGAAGGAGACAGGTGGGGAGGTGGGAGGCTTGACACTAGTGCCTGATGACACCAGTGTGACAAACAACTGGCACATAGTCCAGAGTGTCGATGTCAGGGTCATGCTCTGGCACTGACTCCTCGCCAGCATGTTGATGCCTCCCTTGTGTCTGCCTCAGCTCCTCGTGACGGTCAAGGAGACTGTTGAGCCTCGTTTGCACCTCTGACTCAAGAAAACTGAGGTCGTTGCACTTCTGTGGTGTCAGAAGGTGCTCAGTGGGGGACTTAAGCATCAGCGCCATGTTGGACAAGTCAAACCTCTTCCGTACATACATCGCACTTCTCTTCATCACTCGCATCTTGGTGACCTTGGCTGGAGTGTCATCAAGGTTGTAGCCATTCTTGATGCAACAGCCCTTGTGAAAGGTGATGTCAGCCACCAGCTGGCAGGCCTGAGAAAAGCCAACTGTCTGACGTTTTGCACAGAGCTCGGTGATACTATTGCAAGCCTCCAGGTAACATTGGCCATGGGTTGTGGCACGGGTGTAGTGACTCGCTGTGACGGGTATACCTTGGATGTGCTCGTGCACAAGCTCCAAAGTAGACCTGTCACTGTGAGTCACTGACAGATAAACCTTGGATGTGCTCATGCTCAAGCTCCAAGGTATGCCCAGTGATGGCACGTGGAGAGAGATTGTGTCCACGTTTGTCAGGCATCAGGGTCCCATTGGGTGACTCACGGTGCTTTTACAGGAGAATGGTCATTTTCTTTTCGCCCAGCTCATGGATGGATGCGAAGGCTAAGCGGCACACTTTGAACTCCTGGTGCTCCACTGTTATGTAATATACAATGTGAACTGGTGTGAGGCTCACCTCTGCATGTGTGCACTTCCTCTTGACTGCCTCATCACGTATCAGGCCTAGAGTATGCATTCTGAGCACTGTAATTGCCAATTGGCCAGACTCTGGAAAAATTTTTCGTCTATTACTTCTCTGCCATTCTTCTCACAGCATCCATCACGGCATGGGGGACCAACTTGCATGCTTCCACAAATTATTTTGTGTGGTAAATAACATATTCATGCCCTGTATTATGCTTCTGCTTGGCCACATTATTCCCCTAACTTTCCTGGCTGCTTTACACGAAAAAGGGCTCTTTTTTTTCTATGTGGGTAGCAGGAACACGTTTTTGACGAGTACCTGTTGCACCGTCACCACCACCAACACCACTACAGCCAGCAGCAGCAGCAACTCCACCTTCACCCGCATCACCATATCCACCACCTACAGCATTCATACTCCTATCACCATCACCTCAAACACTATCACAATTACTAGAATCACTTCAAGTATCATCACCAAGGCTTTAATCAGGGTCATCAATACTACCATCACTAATGCAGCTATCATCCTCAAAAGTATCACGGCGTCATTTACCATTATTGTTATAGAACGACTTCACCACAAAACCACTGTTTTCACCAGTTCCTGAGCACCCAGGGACACTTTCATCACCATCACCAGCACGACGGGACATTGTTACCACAGTAATCACATATAAACTCCGTAAAAGTAGCAGAAGATGGCTGTAAAACAGCGATAATTCCTTTTTGCGTGCTATGAACAGAGCACAACGGTAGGGACTGATGAATGGAGCAACAAAAACTCCCACCAAACACACCACCACGTACGGCCAGCCAATCAGTAAGCGAAGCTCGTGGTCCAGCTGCTGTGTTCTCGTTGGCCGCAACCAGCACATCCACACACACAAGCACACACAGCCAAGACGCGCTCCTCCGCTCCAGTCCCACCACCACAGGAGGGTGCACGCGGCAACCTTGTGTTTCGCGGCCAGTTCTGGGCGAATGGCAAGGAAAATGTACAATACTTTTTTGGAAGTACTTTCAACCATACTCCCAGTGACAGAAAGTGTTCTCATCCACGGTCACATGGTAGAGTATGGGTGAAATTAGTGTCAGCCAACAAAAACGCTTTTTCCGGCTGGTGGTCTGTGAACCCCATCAGTCGCGCGCTGCCCCTCATTTTATAAAATTCTGCACAACAAAAAGTTAGCCTCAGGGGGGTGACATGTTGAATTTCGTGTGGGGAGAGGGAAAGAGAAAAGGACGAAGAAACACCAAATAGAAGAAAACAGAGGAGAGGGAGAAGGGAAGGACAAGGACGAAAAATACTAAGTGGAGTGGATGTAGGAGAGAACGGGAAGAGGAGAGGAGAGTAGCTCAGCTGAGTGAAATGAAGAAGCAGCGGAGAAGAATGGGTAAGAAAAGGAAAGGGCGAATGATGAATTAATCCAAAACTTTAAACTAGGAAAAAGGGGTAGAACAAGGGTACAAATATATTAAAAAAAAAAGATGAGGCTGAAAACTGAAGAGAGGTATCAGAAAAAAGAGAACGGTGGTAAACAAATGGAGGATATGCGGGAAGATGAGAAGAGGGAAGAATAATGAAATATAAAATGAAAGAAATTGTAAGATTAAAGGGAATTAAATATATAAGATTATGAAACAAGACAGAGAGACAGAGGGGAGGCAAAGGGAAAAGTATAAAACCTGAAGGAATAAAAGAAAGAATGGAAATAAAGGTGAAATGTGAAAAAGAAAAGCGAGGAAGTTTGGGAAAAGGGTCGAATTAGGAAATGTAGATGATGAAGTGTGAATGCTAAAAACTGGAATAAGGAAAGAGAGTATGGAAAAAGAAATAAACAAATTAACTGGATGGTAGAAGGGAGAGGAATGAAAAATGATGAAAAAATACTGTAAATTAAAAAAAAAGAAGAAAAAAAAGAGAAGATTTGGATATAGAAGAAGTGAGAGAGAAATTTGGAAGTTTGGTAGAGTACGAAGCAGAAGAAGGAAAATAAGGGATGAGAGAAGATAAAAAAATATATATATACTAAATGGAAGAGAGAGGAAAAGGAGAAAGAGAAAGAAGGATAAGGAAATATGAAATAGAAGAATAATTGACGGGAAGGAAGGAACGAGAATGAAATACGGATGGAAAATTGAAGGACAGTACGTACGGAGAAGTGGATAGAATAAGGATATGCGAAAGGGAGAGGAGGGGCAGGAGTAAGACATATGGAGAAAGGAAAGGGAAAAGCTTAAGGTAATACGAAATGAAAGATGGAAATGGGCATGGGGGAAAAAAAAAGCTGCCGATACTCAGACTATTTGAGAAACAGCTTATAAACAAGACTGAATGTTGAAGAGAGAGAGTGAGAAAGAGAGAGAGAGAGACGACATGGAAAAGGGAGAGGGTAGCAAGAGAAAAGGGAGAAGAAATTCGATTTGAGAGAAAGCGAAGATGAATTATTCAGGAAGCGAGTTGCATATACATACATTGGGGACGAGGGTACATGGGGGACGAGGGTACATGGGGGACGAGGGAGTGACACGGACGGCCGAGTGAAGACAGCGACGGAGAGAAATGAAATTATGCCCAGGAGAGAGAGAGAGATAGATAGACAGATAGAGAGAGAGAGAGAGAGAGTCAGTCCTTTATTACCGCTCCCAAGGCGTAAGGGCCCTAGGCTAGGTTGCCGTAATCTAATACACTGAAGCGTCTATGACCGATCTGTTATCTGTGGTGGCAGTACTTGTTCCGAAACCTTGTGTTACTTCTTTTAAATAAAACCTGGGTACAGTACGTGGCAAGGCCCGTCACTCCGAGTAGGACCAATAACCTACCCGCGTCTCCCCCCCCCCCCTCCCCCCCTCTCTCTCTCTCTCTCTCTCTCTCTCCCTCTCTCTCTCTCTCTCTCTCTCTCTCTCTCTCTCTCTCTCTCTCTCTCTCTCTCTCTCTCTCTCTCTCTCTCTCTCTCTCTCTCTCTCTCTCTCTCTCTCTCCCCTACATGAATTGTTTTAGCCCTTTCAAAGTGAATTAAATACGAGTAATCTGATTAGTTCTGACAGACTGACAAAATATAACAGAAAGGCAAACCGGCAAACAGTAAAGTTGGCTAGCATTCAGTGAGGCCATGATATTAAAAGTATAGGAAAAGGACTATTCACACGCTGAAGTGTAGTGAATTATAAACACATGAGCTTGAGACCGACGTGGCTGAAACTGTTGTATGGTCTCGCTGAACGTTTCCTTGTGTGTGTTTTATACTGCCATTTATTCCCCTCAATCCGATGGCGTTCTTTCAATATTGCTCCTGCCATCTCCAGACAGTTACACTCACCTTAGGACTGGCTTTTCGAGCTGAAGGGACTAGATAGAGCCATTATTAATCCCTCTGCTGCGGAACGTCTCACACACTGTAAAAAAATCGTCCAGTAGTAGCAGGAATAATTGAAAACTACGTCAGCGGAGCGAAGGAGTTAAGCAATTCAAGGTTTCGTGAAAGTAAGATACAGAGTGTAAAGCGCACATACAGGTGGTGTGAGGCGTAGCTGGTAAAGCCAGGTGGATGTTCTTCCCCCTCATCCGGCACAAACAGACTGACGGACAGACATGTCGACAGTGAGACTGACAGTAAAATAGATACACAGTCAGACAGACCGGCAATCTGACACACAGGTAGGCAGGTATACAGTTATAAAGATGGAGAGACAGACAGGGGAACAATAGTAAGAAAGCAGACGGGTCAACAGTAAGATTGGAAGGATTACAGTGACGGAGACAGCAGGGTAAAATATATGGTAGAAAGGCAGATAATATGCAAGACAGCACAGTACTGAATACAGCAAGACACATGAATCGTACAGTAACATCGAGCTGCTGACATGAAGGCACACAGACAGATATTAAGGCAGCCAGGAGGGAAGGCAGTGAAACAAGCAAAGTATAATGGACATGCACATACAGTACTTACAGTCAGAGGTGTGGTGGTAAGACCGATGAAAGTCGGCCAGAATCCCTCGCCCTCACCCACGACAAACAGGCATACAGACAGACAGGCAATGAGGCAAATAGACAGATAGGCAGGTGGACAGACAAAATGCGGAGAGAGAATAAGGGACCTGCTTCTCGTCTGAGGTGTAAATTTTAAGGCAAGGTGTCAAAAGACGAACTTCCATCGTTCTCACCTATGACAGACAAACAAACAGGCAAGCAGGATGGCTGGCAGGGAGGCTGATAGGAACACAGGCAAACAGGCAACAGAAGGTCATACTTGCAAAGAGCCAAACAGATCGACCGACGACATACAGGCAAATTTTTAAGACAAAGTATAACAAACATACAGTATATGTTGTCTACTACTACTACTACTACTACTACTACTAATAGCAGTACCACTGTTATTATTATTATTATTATTATTATTATTATTATTATTATTATTATTATTATTATTATTATT
>JAGKTI010013202.1:4202-23418 GCA_018397915.1 Birgus latro
CAAGTTATAGGTATCTGATGTCATACTCACAGCAAGAAGTGCCTCACTGGCTGGGAGGCATTTGCCCAGTGGTCTTTCTTCCTCTCTCATGAGAGCACTGTCCATTGGATCAACAGAATGCAACAGGGTTGATTGTTGGAGGTCCAAACAATGAACTCTCAACTGTGCTAAAAAGACCAATACAGTGGAATCTCCTAAATTGCAGCTTTATGAGACTGAGCACATGCTGCGATTTGAGGATTCCACGAGTTAGAAATAACTAATCTCATGGGGAAAACTGCTTATGAGTCTATCATCTTGGAAAAGTTGCCCTCTCTTACCCCCAAACCTACATCAAACTGGTCACCAGGAAACACAAACAGCTAAGAAAAGAAATAAGTAAAGCATATTTAATGGGAATGAACAATATTATAAGATTCTTATCTGAATCTGACTGATAACATTGCTTGAATGGACAGGGGAGGGGGGAAGGGTTCCGAGGTTTGAGGTGGGCTATGGCCTCTCAGATAGACAAGTGTCCTGCTGTCTCATGCTTATACCTCTGTGCTGCTTCCTTCTCATCAACCTCCCTCAGGAACCCCTCAAAGTTCTGTGTGGAGACAACGGAAGCAATGTCGTCGTAAGAGTCATCGATTTGTTGAGATTAATTCTTCACCGAACAGGCACGGCCTTTCTGTATTTTCTATTGAAATGAGTCTTTCACAGGTTACTTATTATTCTTGGATTTCCACAGCTACTGGGCATTTTTATAAATTTTCCTCTGAAAGCTATAGCATTTAGAATGCGTTGTACACTAACGAATCCAGTCAGAGGGGTGGTTGGTAAACAACATGGCTGGTTGGAGAGATCGTTGGTAAACACTGCTGCGGGAGACCTGCCCGTTTCCCTGAATACCCCACAATAGATATATTTTGTTTTGTCCACTCACTTTTTGCAGTCACAGTTCAACTGTTAACAGTCTATGTTGCATATGTACCAAAATTACTTCCTGAGATCGTGAATTTGTGATAATATAGGTGGAATCACTGCACCCATCTGGTAAAAATTACCTCACTGAGTCCATAATGGTGGGCAACTTTGGTTTTCTTTTCACCACCTTCAAACCTCCTTATTACATCTAACTGTTGGGTGTACGTTAAACTGGCTTCTTCATCTTCCTCTTCCTCAAAGAAGTTGTAGGCTTAGGAGGGTTCTGATCGGCCATGGCAACAACGGGCAGGTGAAGGAAGCACAGCAAAAAATAAAAATAAAATAAAATAAAATAAAAAAAAGGCTTCTTGTAAACCACACTGGAACCACACGCTAACAATCGAGAGGAGACAATGCACTGAGCCGGGCACCAGGGCGTCAAGCGTGTGCGTCCTTTATGCTTGATGTGGGAGGGAAGCTGTAATTGGCTTATAGTGTTATGCTTGAATATGATTGGTTTAGTATTTGCCATGCTTGACTATGATTGGTTTACACCCAGCTAGGCATGCAGGCTTGAAGTAATGGTGACGCGTATTACATGAGGCATCGGAAAAGCATCTGAAGCTGCATTCGCGAATTTTGTGTAATTTCCACGAGTTACTGGTGTATTACAAACTGATGACTAGATGATGATGATGATGATGATGATGATGATGAGTGATATTGCCGTATATTATATGAATCCGCTCTTTAGGATCGCGTGATTTAGGAGATTCCATTGTACTGTACTGATTTCTTTGGGGGCAAAAACATGCAACCTAGGTTCACTGAGCCATCTTCCACTGAATGCCTTATATTTCAGTCAAGGAAAGGAAGGTTCACTACTATAAGTCCACTTATCAAAAAGTTCACAAAATCATAGAAAAAAATAAATGCAGGAACCAAAACCTATCCTGCATGTCTCTTATACTGTACTGTTCTAAGAGAGATGGAAACACCCACAAGGAAGCAAGGTTTATGTCTCTATGAACTCTACTGGCATTTTATGGAGTCAGGAAGACAAATTTCAGCTCATAATGGCTCAGACATGGGTATTCATAGCTCAAACAAATGCCTAGAGGACAGAGAAATATTTCTAATAATCTCTAAAGATAATAATGTCTACTCCCTGAACTCCTTAATGCTCAGGTAGTTCCTGCCATTGTGATGTCCCTGGATAAGGACAGCTATGACGCTATACTGTATACAGTACTATACTCTCTTTGTTTGGTCCAAGATGAGTCTCCCTGACCTCCTCTACATGAAGACAGTGATTGTAAAGGGGTGATAGGCTATCCTCATTTATAGCAGGTGTCACTATCTCTCAGTGCATGAATAATGAGCTTTGTCCCTGCAAACACTTGTTACTGTACTCCCAAATTTCAAATTCCGAAACAAGAATGACTTCAGTAAGGGAATATTTGCATTTATATCCACACTACCTTCACATCACAGTTCCAGGGAGCATTTGTTATCCCAACAAAAATAATTTTGTCCTCTGGCCCAATGGTTTTCAACATCCGAGGCAGCTCTTTCTTCAGACGCCGAGGATCAGATTTGTCTGTCTTCGGAACCTTCTTCATGAACATCTTGTCAGCTGCATCTATCATTACAAGTGTTGGTTGTAGCAGTCTCCCAACCTACAACATCAATAATAATTTAAACAGTAATAAATACAGTTGTCAATTCCTTCATTCTCTCCTTCCATATATATATTGGTTCCTCTCACCCCTCATTGTAAGTGCCATTCTGATACTTTCAAACATGGAATGGAAAGTTACAACCACATCATTAAAATTAATAAAAACATGTGACATTCAAATGGCAACAAAAAGGCATAAAAATGGATCTCTCTTCTGACAACTTGATGAAAGGAGATAACTGTGCCCATGTGAAAACATCACACTACCTCTTTCCTCCCTACACACCTTCCCTCAGTACCTACTGCCAAATTATTTCTTGTATTCTCATCTACGTGTTAATTCACCTTTCTTTTCACACTAAAATTATCTTTACAATCTAAAAATTAGATGAAAACTACCAGTAATCCTGAACTCTGCTATCAAAACACTCAAAGTCACCAACCATAGCACTGTACTTCTCACCATATGGTGCGTGTAATAACGATTCGTTGTACATTATGTGGATTGTGATTATGGTAATCTAATGAACTCTATACACAGGATCTAAAGACAAAAAATACTTATAACAGCCCTCCTTCAGTATCTTAACCCGCCCAGTCCCGACCGGTTTTTTACCCAGCCTACCCCCAGGTCCCGACCGATTTTCGACTTTTTGTTTTTTGGCTAAAACCTTCGCTTTTGGTGAGAAACATCAAAAATTCATAGTGAAATCGCGATCCTGAGGTAAAAAAATGTTGATACAGGTGTCACTCAACCTTACGTTTTCCTTCATTTTCAGGGTACCTGGCTAAAAAAAACCAACTATGGAAGGGTTAACTAATTCAAGCCACTTTAAATTACATATTTATTTCATTTATTTGGTACGAATTTATGTGTAGTACAAGTCTATATTGGTTTTCACACAATAATATAGGCATTTATAAGCATAGTTCACTCACCCAAAACCCCAGTATATGGCACCTTCCTTTACGACAGTACCACCTTATCACTTCTCTTTGTTTCTACCTCTAGCTACTTTGTTTCTTTGTCCTCCACCTCAGGAATCACTTTCACCATGAATTTCGTCATTGGAGAGACCGTGGGGCAACATACCTTTACTGGGTAGGTTACTGCTAACATGTGAATTGCCCAGTGTGGGGGGGGAGGGAGGGGGAGGGGGGGTTAGGAGGGGCCAGGCAGTATCCCCGCTTGACAGCAGGTAGAGGAAGGTCTCCCACATGTGCCTACCAAAAATCACCCGCGAATGTTGAAAAATGTGATGTATGATGCACGTCACTGGGTCTGTCCGAGGAAAAAAGTAGCGACGTGCATCGTACGTCGTTGGGACTCGGCGGGTTAAGGGAAAGCTGAATTAGAGGTCTCTGAGGACAATTTATAAGGAAAAGGAAGCCCCAAGTGCAATTCTGAAACCCCCTTGTGCCACTGGCAATATAAGGCAACCTGCAACAAAACCACTGTGAAGAAAGGTCACTACATCCAGATTCAACAGAGGGGGAGGGTGCAGTTCAAATTAGAGATGACAGTGATGAAGACTGATCGTAAAACAAGTAACTTATACTCTACATATAATGTAGTACTACCACTCCATTCATGCTTACCACAGTTCATTAATTCTCCTAATGGCAATTAGGAAGATGACAGGTATCTGTACTCACTACATCCAGATTCAACAGAGGGGGAGGGTGCAGTTCAAATTAGAGATGACAGTGATGAAGACTGATCGTAAAACAAGTAACTTATGCTCTACATATAATGTAGTACTACCACTCCATTCATGCTTACCACAGTTCATTAATTCTCTTAATGGCAATTAGGAAGATGACAGATATCTGTAAACTGAAAGCACATCCAAAGTTTTGGTGTCACTACACAAATGCCACTCGAATCTGCACCATTAATTCCTTCAATCCAATTACTTTTTTTCTTTTCTTGTTATCTCCAAATGGTTTCATGCAGCCTGGGATAGACAGTCTAAAATGGGGAAAGGGGCAAGACATAGCTTTCATTAACACTTTCACTATCAGAGTGCCTTCCCAAGGTGAGCAAAACCTTTTGATAGAATAGGGCAGAAGGAGTAAATGTACAATCCAATGAAACAAGTAATCAACCTTCATGACAAGGTGGGTGAGCATATTGAGGCCAGCTCTTCCTGGGTAACGTCCAACAATATTGGTAGCAGTGAGGTCCATAAGTGTGGCGCCGGACTCATACGCCAGTGCTGTCACCAAATGACTCTTGCCACACCCACGTGGCCCAACCACCAACACACTTCGCACTACACTTGTTGCCTCGTGTACACCTGACACACCTGCATAAACACATGTATTTACCTACTGTATCATCCACCTACAATATGGAATTCAGCTCTTAAATGTTAATTAATGAGATGTATTTCACTCCTGTCAATGGTGCTGGGGATGGATGCTTTTACATGGTAGCACCAATATAACTGGGTGGTTCCACTAACCAGTTATACAAATGTCTCTTGACTCTTTTCCTATCCCCTGAAAGCAGAACTATGGACAGCAGAAGAGTAATTTCAGCCTGCAGCCCAACAAGTTCATGCTCACATGCAGCTGGGGCCCCAACAACAACTCAAGCCAGTGTCAGACAATATAGTGCCACTGGCAAACCTCTCATTGTTCACTGGTTAAAATTCAGTCAGTTAAAAGTTGCTTCATGTGACTGCCATAACTTTATCACACATAACACTGTCCATATTACAGTAGCTTCAGCTATATGCCACCACAGGAAGGGAACCCTCTCCAGCTTAATTATGGATATGACTAAGAAAAGATGGTGGATAGGTAAATGTCTATCTATCTATTGCCAGACACCATAATCCCGTGAGGGGTGGCCATTTGACTTTGAGTTATTTATTTTATGGGGAGGGGCACTAACCCTCCACCAACCCACTTGTTGACACGTAGGGAGCACGTATGGTTTGGTTATATGGTTACCACCCAGCGTTGTAAATGGTTTCTTGGCTTACAGGAAACCATTTAGCTTGTCACTCAATGTAAAGCCACCTGTAAAGGAAAGAAAAGCAGTAGAAGTGACAGTAAATGACTGACAATATTATGGCTATAACTACTCACCCAGTGGAAGAACAACATACTCAGTGAGTACGTTCTTGATGTCTCCAAGTGTGGGCTGTGGGTAGCGGGTCTTTGTCACCACCTCTGACCCCACCACGCTCACATCTCCTATCAACTCGCTAAGTTCCACATTCCCCACCTTCTTGATGATCCCTGCACACACAAACATTACTGTACTAGTATTATTCACATCCTACAGTGCTTTATTATAACATAATCCAAACATTCTTTTTCTTTTCTACAGAATTTTATTATAACATATTCCAGATATTCTAATTTTCATTATGCAGTATAGTGGAGTCTCTCAATATGCAAGAGGATGGTCAACAAAATGCTCCGCACATTGGAAATTTTTCATGTTAGAAACCACTGAATCAATGGAAATAAATGTATGGTTGAAAACTCAACCTATCTTTGTCATTTCCAGTACTTCCCCATTACTATCATTTTAAGACAGACTGTTGCTCATGGAAAGATGACAGAACTGTGAATGTAGTGTGCTACGCAGTGCTCCATTTGCATGATTGCGGGATTAGCAACCTCACTGTGCCCGTCCACTTGCTGGCCTCCATGTCTTGAAGGTTCATAAAATCTGCTCCTTGTTCTTGAGAACGTTTCTCACTGTTGATTCACCTAAGCCATGTTCGCATCCAATGTCTGACCTCCTTTTACCTTACTTATTCAACTCTACAACCTTCATTTTCAGGTCCAGAGTGATCCTCTTATTCTTGGAAAGAAGCAGTGGGGCCATGATGTAACAGGTGAGCAACAGTGGGTCTTGTACAATGCTAAAAACGAGAGTGGCACACGCAGACACTGACTGAGAGTCTTGAGACTTGACTTGAGAGATGCCATGAGGGAGGGAAAGGGCGGGAAACTGATCAGCCATCTGGTGGTGGTTTTGGATACTACCATTTTGAGTGGGAACACTGTTTTTTCCTTGCTTCCAGAACACAGATTCAAATGTTAAAATCTATCTATCTACTGCCAGATGCCTTAATCCTATAAGGGTGGCCACAAACAAATCACATCCATGTCGCCCTGTCCCACACCATTTCACTGCCCTGCTCCCAGCTCATACCCCCATCTCTCATATACTTCTCCACTCCATCCCTTCATCTCATCCTTGGCCTCTCCCTCCCTCTCCTCCCCTCCACCTCACTCATATACACACTCCTTGACAGTTTCTCCCTCTTCATCCTCTCCACATGGCCAAACCACCTCAATATTCCATATCCACACCACAATGCTCCTTCACTTTCCCATTTGTCAGTCTGTCTCTCCATGTGACTCCACATGCTCCTCTAAAATAACTCATTTCCATTGCCCTCACTCTTGAATTGTGTCCCTCCAACAACGTCCTAGCTTCACTTCCATAAGTTAGAGTTGGTATTACAGTATTGTCATACAGTAACTTTTTCACTTCCATGTTCACTTCTCTGTTTCTTATCACAGCTTTCAAAGAACCAGCAACCTCTCTTCCTTGTTGTACCCTTTCAAGCACATCACCATCTAAACGTACATCCTTACGCATCACATTACCCACTCACATTTTCCATTTCCTCCTCATCCAGCCTCATTGTACATTCACTGACTTCATTTCTCCCAAAGACCATAACTTTACTCTTCCCTACATTTACCTTTAAATTCCATTTCTTACACAATCTCCCAAACTTATTCAACAAGCCTTGCAGCTCTCTTTCGTCTTAACAATAAAGTTTCACCTGCAAACAACAGTACAAGGAGTTTTCACACACTGCCCTCCCTAATTAGGGCATCCACTACCCTACCTTGTATCTTTTTTAAAACCCCATCCACATACAGACTGAACAACCATGGAAACATGGCACATCCGTGTTTCAATCCAACCTTCAAATAGAAAAATTCACTCAGTTCACTGTCCACATGCACTGCAGTCTTAGCACCTGTATACATACTCTTCACGGCATTCAACAACTTCCTATTTACTCCATATATTCTTAATACTTTCCACAATCCTTGTCTATCCACCCTGTCATATGCTTTCTCCAAATCCAAGAAGGCCACATACAGTATCCTTCCCTCCTCTAGAGTGTTTTCCATGAAAGAACTAAGAATGAATATCTGATCAATACAACTTCTTCAATTCCTAAAAGCTCCCTTTTCATCTCCAAATAATTCCTATGTGATTTCTCTAACTCTGTCAATAAGTATCTTACCATATACTTCTCCAATTACACTAAGAAGACAAATGCCCCTAAGATTACCACACAATTCTTTTTCTCCTTTTCCTTGGTACTGGGGAATAATTATACCTGACTTCCAATCCTCCAGAATTTTACCTTCCTCCCGGGTCAATCTGCACATCTTCCACATCCACTCTACTACTATCTCTCCCCCATGCTTCAGCATTTCACTACACACTCCATCAATTCCTGGAGCTTTCCCCATCATGACTTTCTTCATTGCTTCCACAACTTCCATCCTACTGATTTCTTCCTCTCTTCTCACATCCCTCCTCCTCCCACCCATTCTCCAGCCACTTCTACTTGCATTACTTTCATTTTCTATATTATTTTATTATTATTTTTTATTATCCAATCCTATGTCGCCCCACAGAGTGTAGAAGCCCGGGGCTAGGCAAGTTAGTCCTGACATTTAAGATGAGAGTGACCAGCCTCACTCTTCCCTGAATGGCATTACGTGAGCAATAAACCCCAACCACCCATTGGATATGAACCTTCACCGGCTCAATCCGATTGGAGCGCAGTTATTAACCCCTGAACCACCAGGTGCCAAAATTTGGTTACCACCCAGTGTAGTAAATGGTTTCCTGGTGTACAGGAAACCATTTGGCTTGTCAGTGTAGAGTCACCCACAGGCAGAAGGTCAAGGAAAGAATGAAGGCAAGAAAGACAGAAGAGGGGTTCAATCTGCTCACTCTTTCTCCCTTCTCCACTAGTAATTTATCATTGTTATCTTTTACTCCCTGTCTAGCTTCTTTAACACCCTGTCTAACTCTCTCTACCTCTTTCCAGAACATTTTCTTACATTGCCTCCACTTTACACTCAAATTCCTTCCAATTCTTCATCCACTCTCTTTTTACTCACTCTTACTAATCTTTTCACCTCTCTCTTCCTCTCTAAATATAACTCTCTCTTCTGTCACTCAACTTCTTCCACAACCCTGTTTCTCATCCACTAACTATATGCTTTCTTCTTTTGTGCCACAGTCTGTTTCACCTCTTCATTCCACAATGCTGTTCCTTGCACCAACTTTTGTCTTCTCTTCACCCCACACACCACCTCACATACCGCACAGAATTCTTCTGTGAATATCTTGTACACACCATCCACCTCCCCCATCTGCTCAAAATCATATTTACCCAATCTCTCCTCCACTTCTCTCTTATATTCTGCCTTTTTTCCATCCTCTTGTAACCTTTCCACCCTCCTTGTACAAACTACTTCCTCCTGTCTTTCCTTCTTCTTCTATTCCTCTCCACTTCATTTCAACACTGACTTTCATGACCACCAAGTGGTTGTCAGAAAGTCCACTTCCCCAACCTCTATATGCTCTTGCATCCATTACACACCTTCTCATTTTATCATCCACACACACATAATCAATCATTGCCTTCCATTCACTCAGTTTACCACCCTCCCTTCTCATCACTTACCACATATGCCTGTGGACCATTTTGTGTCTGAGGCAGGTACTGGTTATCACCAACCCCCACCTGGCACAAATGTCCACTAGAGCACTGCCATTCTCATCCACTTCTGCAGGCACACCCCACTCACCAATTACTCCATCCACCTTCACATTCCCTACTTTTCCTCTCATATTTCAAATAAAAAACACTCTCCCATTCCTTTCAAACATTTCCATGCATTCTTCCACATTTGTCCAGAACTCTTCTTTCACTCTGCCTTCACAATCTTGTGTTGGTGCATACACACACACACAATCACCTACATCTGTAGTCCAACTCCCAATCTTACCCACACAATTCTTGTGCCAACTGATCTCCTACCATTTCTTGCACACAACAATACACTCTCCTTTTTGCCCTCTCATTCTCACCCACTCCCATGCATGTACCCCATCCATACTCGCATTCTCACACACTCTCACCTCTCCAATTAGTTTCAGTTAATCCACATAAATCCACTTTCGCACCCTCTAGCACCTAGACAATCTCTCTCTCTCTTTCACCTCATCATCTGTACCCCTTACATTCCATGTCACAAATTGCACCATATCCTTTGTTCTGTCCTTAGGCATCACCTGTTGGTCAGTCCTAGTCTGAGGCTTCGTGTTCGTATTTTTAGTTAGTTGTATTCCAGGGATGGGCACTAACCCTCCACCAACCCACTTGTTTAATTTTAAAATCACATTTTGCATATTAAAAAATTTATTTTTTTCCTGAGTCAAGTTCACATATTAAGTGTTTCGCATACTGAGATCTCACATATTGGGAGTTCCCACTGTACAGTATTACTTTTTCCTCTCTCCATTTCTTTCCTTTCCTAATTCCTTCCCCACTGATTCTTTTCCTCTTCTTAACTAATCCCTCCCCTCCTTCTCCTCTTCCCTGAACCCATTCCTTCAATCACATCAGTAACTTCTCATAGCCCCTTCAACAAGGTGGTCTTCTATATTTTTTTCTTGTTTGGGAAAGACCTTCTGAACTGAAGTTCATTAATCCCTTCACTACAAGAGTGAAAGAAGAGTTCTGGGCAAATGTGGAAGCATGCAGGGAAAAGTCTAAAAGGAATGAGAGTGTGTTTTTGATTTGGAGATATGAATGAAAAAGTAGGGAATGTGAAGGTGAACGGAGTTGTTGGTGAGTGGGGTGTGCCTGCAGAAGCAGGTGAGAATGGCAGTGCTCTAATGGACATTTGTGCAAGGAGGGGGTTGAGGACAAATAATACCCTCTTTAGGCACAAAATGATATGCAAATATATGTGGCGAGTGATGAGAAGGGTGGGTGATGAACTGAATGAATGGAAGGGAATGACTGATTATGTGTTTGTGGATGACAGAATGAGAAGGGATGTAATGGATGCAAGAGCATATAGAGGTTGGGGAAATGGACTTTCTGACCACCACTTGGTGGTTGAGAAAGCCAAAATTCAAATGCAATGGAGTACAGAGGAGTACATAGGAAAGCAAACAGCAACAGATCTTATGGTCCTTTCGAGGCTGTTTGTTACAGAGTAGAAGGACAGGAGGAAGCAGTCCATACAAGGAGGGTAGAAAGGTTGCAAGAGGATGGAAAAAAGGAAGAATATAAGAGAAAAGTCAAGGAGCGATTGGGTAACTATGATCTGGAGCAGATGGGAGAGGTGGATGGTGTGTGCAAGATGGTCACAGAAGAAATCTGTGCAGCATGTGAGGTGGTGTGTGGGGTGAAGAGATGACAATAAGGGGTGCAAGGAACAGCATTATGGAATGAAGAGGTGAAACAAGCTGTGGCACAAAAGAAGAAAGCATATAGTAAGCAGATGGAAAGCAGGGGTATGGAGGAAGTTGAGAGGCGGAAGAGAGAGTTATATGTAGAGAGGAAGAGAGAAGTGAAAAGATTAGTAAGAGAGACTAAGAAGAGAGTGGATGAGGAATTTTGAAGGAATTTGAGTGTGAAGTGGAGGGAATGTACGAAAATGTTCTTGAAAGAGGTAAAGAGAGTTAGACAGGGTGATAAAGTTATTTTTTTTTTATTTTTTTTTTAATACACCAAGCCCCTTACAATGAGGGCTAAGGTGTTGTCCCTGGGTAGAGGACTTTGGTTTTGGAGCATGTAGCACTTTATGACAAGAAGCCCTTCCTGATGTCTAACAATGACCCTTAAGCCTTGGGTGGACTCAAACCTCCAAACCTTCGGTCAGAACGCTCTAACACACTGAGCCTAGGCTGCTATAACCAGCTACATGAAAGAAGAGTGAAACCTCTCCTGGCAGGACAGTTTACCCGGGTGCAGCACGAACTCATGACTCTTCAGTCTGAGTCACGTGCTCTACCACTGATCCTCCATGCCCCCTTTTATAAAAACAAGCCTCAGTGAGAAGTATTGAAATATCAAGAAACCCACGGATTTTGAGTGGGATCGAAACCTGGTTCTTAGTAAAATATTGGGTGTCCTTCTTGGTCAGCTTTGAGGAGTGAAAGTTAAAAATGGCAGTTTGTTTGTGGAGAAGGGAGAAAATGAGGAGATGGAAAGAACACTTTAAGGAACTGCCAAACATAAAGAATAAAAGTAATGCAAGTATAAGTGGCTGGAGAATGGCTGGCAGATGGAGGGAGGTGAGAAAACAGGAAGAGATTAGTAGGATGGAAGTAGTGGAAGCAATGAAGAAAGTCAAAATGGGGAGAGCCCCAAGAAATGATGGAGTGTGTGGTGAAATACTGAAGCATGGGGAAGAGATAGTAATAAAATGGATATGTTATGGAAGCTGTTCAGATTGGCCTGGGAGGAAGGTAGTGTCCCAGAGGATTGGAAGTCAGGTATAATTATTCCTCTGTACAATGTGAAAGGGGAAACAGAAATGTGTGATAATTATACCGGCATTTGTCTTCTGACTGTAATGGGAAAAGTATATGGTAGGATACATGCTGACAGTGAAATAACAAAGGAATTAGTTGGAGAAGAACAGGGAGGCTTTAGGAAGGGAAGAGGTCGTGTAGATCAGATATTCATTCTTAGGTCTTTAGTGGAAAAGTTCCTAGAGAAGGAAAAGAAGCTGTATGTGGCCTTCATGAATTTGGAGAAAGCATATGACAGGGTGGATGGACAAAGTATGTGGAAAATATTAATACATGGTGTAAATGGAGAGTTGTTAAAAGCCGTGAAGAGTAAGCATGAGGGCATTCAGGCTGCAGTGAATGTGGATAGTGAAGTGAATGAACTTTTCCATCTGAATGTTGGATTGAAACAAGGATGTGCCATGTCTGCATGGCATATCCCTGGTAATTCAATCTGGCTATGAATGGGGTTATAAAAGAGATGCAAGGTACAGCAATGGATGTTGGAGCAGCCCTAATGAGAGAGGGAAGCGTTTGGAAACTTCCTGTACTACTGTTTGCAGATGATACTGCATTGTTAAGAGAAGATGAAGAGGAGCTGCAAGGCTTGGTGAATGAGTTTGGGAGTGTGTGTAAGAAATGGAATCTACAGGTGAGCGTGGGAAGACTGGTTTTTGAGAGAAATGAAGTCACTGAGTCACTGAACGTACAGTAAGGTTGGATGATGAGAAAATGGAAAATTTGAGTGTCTTTAAGTACTTGGGTAGTGTGATGAGTAAGGATGGAAGCTTGGAGGGTGATGTGCTTGAAACGGTACAACAAGGAAGAAAGGCTGCTGGTTCTTTGACAGCAGCGATAAGAAATAGGGCAGTGATCGTGGAAGTAAAAAAGTTGCTGCATGAAATTATTGTGATAACAACTCTAATGTAGGGAAGTGAAGCTTGGAACTTGTTCGAAGGACACAAGTCAAAAGCGACAGCAGTGGAAATGAGTTATTTGAGAGGAGCATGTGGAGTTATATGGAGAGACAGACTGACATGTGAGGAAGTGAAGGAGCATTGTGGTATGAATGTGGATGTGACAGAAAGCATTATGGGAAATACTGAGGTGGTTTGGCCAAATGGAGAGGATGGACAATGAGAAACTAATGGGGAATGTGTATGTGAGTGAGGTGGACGAGGGGAGAGGGAGGGAGAGGCCAAGGATGAGATGGAGGGACAGAGTGGAGAGGTATATGAGAGAAGGGGGTGCAAGCTGGGAGCAGGGCAGCCAAATGGCAGGGGAGCGGACAACATGGAGGCGATTTGTTTGCAGCTATTCCTTATGGGATGAAGGTGCCTGGCGAAAGACAGACAGATATAAAGACTACAAGAGGTCTCCCTTTAGCTGAATAAAACTGTACTGTGGTGGTTTGAGCTGATTAAAAAAAAATAAATAAATAAAGCTGTCATATTGATGGGCTTAAGGAATGACTGTCCTTCTTCATGCCTTTCACCCCAGTTTTTTTCCTTCATCACATTCTTCTTGTCTCCTGCTTTAATTTTTCACTTTCTCTTTCTTTCTTTCTTACTAATACCACTCCCTATTTAAGTACTTCATTTTGCTTAAGCTACCACCAAACAATCAGAAAGTCATGAAGAGCCTTTAATAATGATGGGGTACATGCAGGCCATATCCAACCCCTCTAACCTGAAATGTTTCCTCTAAGTTGCATAAAATAATTTAGTAGCAGCAAAACTAAAATAAAAACAGTCTTTCCTTCCTATCCCTTTCAACATCCTCTTTTCTTTTTTCTTTTCTCCCTCTTTTTTCTTCCATCCTATCCCTTTTTGTTACTTCTTCCTTCTCTTCTTTTCTTCCTTCCAATTCCCTTTTATATCATATTTCTTATTCTGTTGTCTCCCCTTTGTCTTCATCCTATCCTTTTCTAAACTCTTTCTACTTCTTTTTTCTTTCTTTCCTATTTGTTCTTGTCTATCCCCTTCTACATCCCCTTTCTCCTTCTCTCTTTTATTTATTCTCTCTTCTTACACCCTTCTTATCCTCTTCCTTCTTTCTTTAATTTTTTTCTCCCACTTTCTGTGCTTCTCTTTCAGTCTCTTCCATTCACAATTGCACAACCAACCATTCAAGACCAACTCCTCAAAAAGTGACTCAGTGGTGCGATCCGGTGTCAGGTCCTTCTCCTTCCTCTTCCTGCCTTTCTTGCCTCCCTTCTTCACTCTCTTCTTCTTCTTGGCACCTCTCTTCTCACCCTCCACATCCTGAAAAATATTACGGCAGAATTTCCAAAATCCAAAATGGGTGGGTTCAATAGGCTTAAAGAATTCTGAAGTTGGGGGAAAATTGTAATTCTTTGTCATTACCATCAGTTATATGTATGAATATCCACATGCTTGGCATTCCCTTCACTGTATCCATGCTCTACGTTATTATCCTAGTTATGGCATTAGTGGTTGGTGGGTGTGCTCACCATCCACTCACTAGATGTAGTGCTGCTCTTGGGTGCCTGCCCTTTCCTCTCTTCCCTCCTTCATTCCATCCTTCCTCTTCTGTCCTTCTTTCCTCTTCCTTCAGTGAACGGGTGACTCTACACTGAGTGACAAGCCAAATGGTTTCCTGTACACCAGGAAACCATTTACTACGCTGGGTGGTAACCATATAACCAAATTATGGCGCCTGGTGGTTTAGTGGGCAATTAAGGCACTCCAATCAGATTGAGCCAGTGCAGGTTTATATCCAAGAGGTGGTTGGGGTTTATTGCTCATGTAATGCCACTCGGTGAAAAGTGAGGCTGGTCACTCTCATCTTAAATGTGGACCAACTTGCCTAGCCCCAGGCTCCTTTAGGTGATGAACAAATGAATGAATGCTATGGGTTTGATGACTGTGGTATGAAAATTCAAGAGCTGACAATGACATTATTTTTAGTCCACATGGAAAATATCACAGAAAAAAAAGAAGTGAAACTAACTTCATGGTTCACACTGCATAAGTCCAGCTTGAGCTATCATGGATAACTATACAGACTACTATGGTGCTTTGTCAATACTGCAGCAACCATGGAAACTATGCCAGGAGTCCCCCCCCCAGTAAATACTATACGGTACATTCTTTCAAATGTTTTTCCATAAAGCTGACTCTTTCAATATTCTTCTGAAAAACTGGTATTTTCAGAAATTTGGAAATTGCACTTTGGGAACTGTACGGTACTAAATACCTTATTACTGGAAGATAATGGCATCATTAGCACAAGGTTGTGATTTTCATTTTAATACTGCTGGTATCACACAACTTTACAATGATCAAAAGAACACAAATTTATGAGAATGTTGATTAAGGCTACTGTTAACCATCCCAGTTCAAACAGTCACTCCTGAGTTAGATACCAACACCTGGAAATCATTCATTCAGTCTGTTTTAAAGGACAATTTTACTCAGCTCAAAGGAATAGACTATTTATGAAGAGGATAATGAAGACTACATTTAACTATTCCGGTTAAAAATGTATCTCCTGGGCTTCATTTTCATATGAAATTTTATTTGTTTTGAAAGCCTTTGTACATGAGTGCATGTGTCAGCAGTGTTCACCTAATGGTAGTTCACTAGGCTACATTATCTCTGCTCAATTCCTTTACGCTGAGGTCAAGCTGTAGTACCTCATTCCAAGTCTTCCTAGGTCTATCCTCCAGTGCTTTATCCTTGACACTCAAACTTACAGATCTTTTCACACTTCATCCTCTCAGCATGTCCAAACCAACTCAATCTCCTCCTACACTTCACAGCATCAATGCCTTCATTCCCAAACCAATCTCAGCTGTTCGCAATACTGGCATACGCAGCTCCTATCATTCAGGGAAGCACTTCATCAGCCCATCTTCATCTATGTGCACTCATACCTCTGCAAGTCCTCACCTTTACTGGACAGATTTAACTACCATAAAGCATTATCTGGGCAGTACCAAGAAAGGACGTGTGTAGGTTTCAGCACACAGAGATATGGATAGCCAGATGGTTGAGTAACACAGTACTTATTTTGAATGACAGGATTGCAAGTGGAAAATTTGTTAGTTTCAGCTTGGACTTTGAATGTTTATGTGTGGCTGAGTTTCCAGCCTCAATGTGTGATTACAATGCTCATCATTATGTTAGTTGCCATTCTACTTAACAACGTATCTCCTAGGGTTACCTAATACTGTACTGCAGATGAAAAATTACAGCATAACTAATGCAAGTAACACAGCAGGAACTGGGTTTCTATCACCACTAGAATCTATTCAAAATGCATGAAAAATCAAACACAGGCACACCCCACTTTATGATACCCCGGATTAGTGATGGGGGTACGAATACCACCCTACCCCGTCTATCACAGGCCTACCCCCAGTTTTGCAATGGGCATCGCACCTCAACACCACATCATGATGACGACCAGGACTGGACATGGACTTACAAGAAGTATGTGATGAGAGGTGTTTTATATTTTCTTACCTATTCCTATGATTTTCAAATTTTATTTGTTGGTTTTGGGGAGTTATTATGAGGTGTTAGGCTTAGGTTAGCTTCTTTTACAGCTGTTAGGTCATTTACATTGGCTTTAAACTTTTTTTTTTTTACTCATCTGGGTGGGTTTAGGACTTGATTGGGGAGGAAACCCATGGCTCAAAAACATGTCCCTATACTTTGCATATTAAATTGTCCCTGATCTGTGATACCCTGCCTAGCAATGGGTTTTTACTTAACCAATTGCATCTTTAAACTAGGGTTTGCCTGTACCTGTACACACCAAGAATATGCTGTAGTGGATGCCTGAAGTAAGTCTGGAGGTGCTGGGGGTTCTGATGATTGTAGAAGATGAGAGTGGAACAGGGAGGGGAGAAGGAAATACTGTATAGCTTGTCTCACTGGCACAATAGCACTGGATGGTAGTGAGGCAGCTTGACAACAAAGTGAATATATGATATCCCTTCCTCCCTCCCTCCTCCCCTTACTTATAATATCACAGAAATCACACACTATTTAAGTGTACTGGTCTAAATAACAACAGAGTATTACCTGAGAGAGACCCAATGCTCAACAAAGGGTTATAAAACTGTCTTACTAATTTGTCTGCAGAGCAAGAAATAACACAGGCATTTTATTCTGGCTACTAGCAGATGATTTTATTCAGCTGATAAGAGATTTCAACCTGAGAAAGTTTCATCTGGTACAAACCTCCTTAAGTCGCTGTATCTCATGTCGCATTACATGGTCCACCTGTCGTCTAAGTTCCAACTCCACCCTTGCACGTTGCTCAGCCTCCAGTAGATCCTCCTCAGGGGCCTCCTCTGGGTTGCCCTCCCATGACCGGTCTGCCCAGACCTCTGTTGCATACACGTTATGTAAGGTAAGTACAGTACAGCTGTTGGTTGACCCCAATCTATCTGGCTGAGCAGAATCATCAACCACAGGTAAGCAACTACCCCTGGAGGGATATCCCATCCAGTAAACCGATGCTCCCTCCTGACTGACAGCACCTTGCTGTGGCAAGGCATAGGGAAAAGTGTGGAGGTTTGATTCCTGGGTGGATGCCACATTTGCAACTCCACTCACTGAACAAGTTAACAAGGGCACCATAGTAAGCTCCACTTCACCCCATGATATGGGTATATGATTGCCACCCAGAGTTGTAAATGGTGTCCTGGGTTACAGGAAACCAAAAGACATAGATGAGTATCAAATAGTGACATAAAGAAAAGGGAGAAATAGGAAGCGAGAATGGTAGACACAAACAGAATGTTAAAGGTAAAGGAAAAAGTATGGGGCACTACATAATGTGAGAGGCATAAAATTTGGCTCTGTAAGGTGTAACGGTATAGAACCGTAATAACAATGCAGTATGTTTTATCATTAATCCCTTCCATCCAATTATTTACTCTTTTTATCTTGTTTTGCTATACCCTGAATATTTTATTCACTCTGATATAGTTCCTGAACAGACTGCTACTATAAGTTGTTTTGGCTGGGGGGAACTGACAGATATGGGGGTGTGGGTGTGTTGGTTGCAGAGAAATGGGTGGAATATGTTATGAATGTTATGAGAGTAAGTGACAGGATATTAGTAGTGAAAATTTTGATTGGTAGGAAAATGATTTCAATTACTGTATATCGGCATATGCTCCACAGGTAGGATTGGATGACGCATAGAAGGATAGATTTTGGGATGATTTAATACGTGTAGTAGGTGGTATGGGTGATGATGAGGTAGTGGTTCTGGGAGGGGATTTAAATGGTCATGTGGGTGAAGCAGCTCAAGGTTATGAAGGAGTCCATGGAGGATGTGCATATGGTGTGAGGAATGTGGAAGGGGAAAGAATACTCGAGTTTGGGGAGGCTATGGATATGATTGTGTGCAACACACATTTTAGAAAAAGAATGAGTCGGTTGATTACGTATGAGTCCAGGGGAAACAGCAGTCAGATAGATTATTTTCTGGTCAGGAGGGTTGATAGGAGGTTAGTGAGGGATGTTAAAGTTATAGGAAGCGAGGAGTGTGTGCAGCAGCACAAACTGTCGATTTGTGACATGGTGCATAAGGAACGAATGATGAGAAGGAGGACATATGTACCTAGGAGAAAAATATGGAAGCTGGGAAACCAGTCAGTAAGGGATGCCTTTTATAGTGAGATGAGGAGAGTGGTGGCTGAACAGGGAGCCGTAGACAGAGGCGTTAAAGAACAGTATAGAGACCGAAAGAACAACCTCTTGAGAGTTACAGATAAAATATGCAGTTGGATAAGAGGCCCACCAAGACATAAAGTAACTTGGTGGTGGGATGAGGGTGTAGAATCCGCAGTTAAGGAGAAAAGAAGGCTTTTCCAGGAATGGAAGAAGGGTGGTAACAGGGAGGAGTACTTGGCTGCCAAGTGCAGGGCTAGAAGAGAGGTATACAGAAAGGAAAAATATGATTTTTAGGGTGGCAAATCAGGTGAAGAGGGATACTCGGGATATTGTATGTGAGCAGTGTGTGAAGAATGATGAAGG
>JAGKTI010013203.1:0-23417 GCA_018397915.1 Birgus latro
TACTGGAGCGATTGGACATGTTAAGGTAATAAGATTATGATCGGAGGAGCCCAACGGAGAGAAAAGATGAACAGTGTAAGCAGAAGGATTAGTTGTTAGGAAAAGGTCAAGTATGTTGGAACTCTCTCCAAGGCGGTCAGGGATACAGGTAGGGTGCTGTACAAGCTGCTCTAGGTCATTAAGGATAGAAAAGATGTAGGCTTGTTCACCAGGTTGATCAGTGGAAGGAGAGGAGAGCCAAAGGTGGTGGTGAACATTGAAATCTCCTAGAATGGAGATTTCAGAGAAAGGAGAAATGGACAGAATGTGCTCCATCGTAGAAGTAAGATAGTCAAAGAATTGGTGTGGAGAAATCGATGCTGGGTAGTGCTGCTGATACAAGGGCAGTGAGAGGATGATGTGGAGGTTTGTCAGATCATATGATTGTGGTATGGAAGATTGGGCCGAGTGGATAAGGTGGACCAGGAGAGAGAGGAGCAGTCAGAGAGACTGAAAGCCGAGAAACTGAGGATCAAAGAAATGGCAGATGAATACCGGGCTAAAGTAGGGGAGGAGTTAGAATCAATGAACTGGAATGAAATGGATCTGGTCAGCTTGTGGAATGTATATAGAAACTGCTTAGTTAGGAATGCTAAAACAGTGTGTGGTGTGGCAAGAGTAGCAACAAAGAAGAAAGGTACGGCAGCTGGGATGAAGAGGTTAAGAGAGCAGTGGAGGAAAAGAGGAAGAAGTGGCTAGAGTGAATACAGCACAGGGGTTCAGCTGAAATCAGAAATGAATATATTTTGATCAAGAAGCAAGTAAAGAGACTAGTGAAGTGGAAAAAGAAGGAGGTAAATGATGATCTAGGAAGAAAAATGAATGCACATTACTCTGAAAATAGGAAGTTATTCTGAAAAGAGGTGCAGAATTATAGAAATGACAGTGGAAGGAAATGTGAATGTGTGAAGGATGTAAGTAGTAGATTATGGCGATGAAGTAAGGACCAGATGGAAAAAATATTTTGAAAGTGATGAATGGGAATGGAGAGAGCAAAGAGACTGTTAATATGATTGGTTTGGGGGGTGTGGGCTACAGAGAGGGAATGCAGCCCCAGGAATGTGACACTCGCAGAGGTGAAGAACACTGTGGAGTGGCTGAGAAATGGGAAGGCAGCTGGGGTTGATGAGGTGTATGAAGAGATGATCAAGTGTAGTGGGGAGAGTGGAATGAAGTGCTTGTTGGAGATATGTAAGAAGGCATGGATGAGTGAAACTGTGCCAGTAGAGTGGAAAATGGCAGTGACTGTATCCCTGTACAAAAATAAAGGTAAGCGAAGAGATTGCATGAATTATCTTGGCATAAATCTACTGAGTGTGGTAGGGAAGGTCTATGGAAGATTTATTATAGAGAAAGTAAGAGAGATATCAGAAGTCCTAGCAAGTGACGAACAGGGTGCCTTTAGGAGTGGCAGAGGATGTGTGGATCAAATATCTGCAGTAAGACAGATAGTGGAGAAGGAGTGTGAGGTGAACTATAGGGTGTTTATGGAATTTATGGATCTGGAAAAAGCAAATGACAAAGTAGACGGAGAAGGACTGCAGAAGGTTTTGCACATGTATGGTTGGCAAGCTGCCAGGTGCTGTCAAGAGTTTTTATGATGGTAGTGAGGCATGTGAAAGGGTAAATCGGCAACCAAGTGATTGGTTCATGATCAATGTGGGCACACATCAAGGTTGTGTGATGTCCCCATGGTTGTTAAATACAGTACATCCTTCGACTTTGCGAACTTTAACTTTGCGATTCACCAATTTTGTGAGGTAGTTCCAAAAGTCATGTATTTTTTAACATTTATGAACTTTGCGACTGATCACACACTTTGCGAGGTCGAGTGGTGGGAGAGTCGTCTTCCCGCACTACTTTGCCACCCCGAGTAATGACGTCATGGTTCATTGGGCGTACTGAGCCTCCTAGTTCAGTGGTCTGCCGCCCCGCCACGTTTGTTTGCACCTGTTTCCAACCAAGGTCACTGACCCTCACAATTTCGTGGTGCTCCTCGCAATACCCCAGCAGTCTAACCTTGCACGAGTGTTATCATGGCGCCAACGGGTAAGAAGAACAAGAAAATAATTTTGGAGACCAAACTGAAAATGATTGAAAGGAAAAAAGCAGGTGAAGGTAATTCTGCTATTGGTCAGGAGTTTGGTGTTGGTGAATCGACAGTGAGAATGATTTTAAAGAACAGTGAACAAATCAAGCAAGCAGCNTACAGTACATCCTTCAACTTTGCGAACTTTAACTTTGCGATTCACCAATTTTGCGAGGTAGTTCCAAAAGTCATGTATTTTTTAACATTTATGAACTTTGCGACTGATCACACACTTTGCGAGGTCGAGTGGTGGGAAAGTCGTCTTCCTGCACTACTTTGCCACCCCGAGTAGTGACATCATGGTTCACTGGGCGTACTGAGCCTCCTAGTTCAGTGGTCTGCCGCCCAGCCACGTTTGTTTGCACCTGTTTCCAACCAAGGTCACTGCCCCTCACAATTTCGTGGTGCTCCTCGCAATACCCCAGCAGTCTAACCTTGCACGAGTGTTATCATGGCGCCAACGGGTAAGAAGAACAAGAAAATAATTTTGGAGACCAAACTGAAAATGATTGAAAGGAAAAAAGCAGGTGAAGGTAATTCTGCTATTGGTCAGGAGTTTGGTGTTGGTGAATCGACAGTGAGAATTATTTTAAAGAACAGTGAACAAATCAAGCAAGCAGCAAATAACTATGGAGGTGCTCAATTTGATGGTAGAATGCTGGTGGACAACAAAGAAGTGCTAATAAAAATGGAAAGATATCTTGCTCACTACATTCAAAGAAAGGAAAAGGAAGGGGTTTCATTAGATGGGTGCCATATAAGGGAGCAGGCAAAGATATTCTATCACACGTGCCTTAAAAAAGCCATTAATCCTCCAACAAAACCTTTCAAGGCATCGAATGGGTGGCTATGCTAGTTCCTCAAAAGGAAGGGGTTTAAACACATCAGGTTCAGTGGCGAGTGAGGCAGTGCTGACTACAAATTGGTCGGCTTCACCCCAAGGTAAGCACTTTTTCCCACTCTTTCTCTCGACTTTACCTTTTAATTTTATGATGATAAATGAAACAAACATGAACTGATGTACTGTACAGTAATATTAATAAGAAAACATCATAGGTAAGAAACATTTTTTTAAAAAATGCATCTACACTAATGTGAAGACTGGCGTGGTTTACGGGACTGGTGGGGGGGCGAGGCTTAGCTACTGTGGCCCAGCGGGGCCTACGTCATCACTATCACTGTCGGCAGATATTTCCACATCTTGCTGTGTTTTTTCTGCCTCTCTCATGAATCCCTCGAAGTCAGAATGGTCACTGGGGTCATCAGAATGAAAAAGGTTAGGGATGCTAGGATCGCTGGCTGCTTGGGGAGGGGTGGCAGGACGGGTGGTCGATGGGGCAGGGTCTCTTGGGGTTCTCTTGAATTTTGTGATTAGAACCTGCTTCCTCTTGTTAACCCCATCTCTGTGGAGGTCAGCATAAAAGCGAAGCGGCCGAGAATTAACGATGCATAACCTGGCCAATATTCTCGCCGTCATTGACCAGCTGAAAAAAGCCATCGTGAACAACAAATGTTACAATTTAGGGCTCAGCAAGCATGCCACAGTGTTGACAGGGCCCTTCGTTTTTATGCTGACCTACAAAGAGATGGGGTTAACATGAGGAAGCAGTCTCTAATCACAAAATTAATGAGAACCCCAAGAGACTCTGCCCCATCGAACAGCAGTCCTGCCACCCATCCCCAAGCAGCCAGCGATCCTAGCATCCCTAACCTTTTTAATTCTGATGACCTCAGTGACGATTCTGACTTCGAGGGATTCATGAGAGAGGCAGAAAAAACACAGCAAGATGTGGAAATATCTGCCAACAGTGATAGTGATGACTTAGGCCCCACAGGGCAACAGTAGCCAAGCCTCACCCTGCCACCAGTCCCATGCACCAAGCCAATCTTCTCATCAGTGTAAATGCATTTTTTTTTTTTAATGTTTCTTACCTATGATGTTTTCTCATTAATATCACTGTACAGTACATCAGTTCATGTTTGTTTCATTTATCAACGTAAAATTAAGAAGTAGAGTCGAGAGAAAGAGTGGGAAAAAGTGCTTACCTTGGGGTGATGTCGACCAATTTGCCTTTATTTCATATATTTAATTATTTGAATTTTGCAAATTTTGATTTTGCAAGGGTTTTTGTTGACCATATTCTTGCAAAATTGGAGGAAGCACTGTATATTTGAATTTTGCAAATTTTGATTTTGAAAGGGTCTTTGTTGACCATATTCTCGCAAAATTGGAGGAAGCACTGTATATATACAGCAGGCGCGGAAAGTATTGACTTTTTTTGCTGACGTCATTCTTCTTCACGTTAAGTGAAGTAGGGTCAATACTACCCTCCCCTGTGATGCGAAATGAGCTGACGCTTTTTCAACGGGAGCTGGGAACCCTGCTTGATAGGTTTGGCACCACAGGAGCAGGCTCAGTAATGTTTGGGCAGCCACAGGAGGAGGATTGTCTCTGTGTGTGATGCATCACGAGGGCATGTTTTGACTCAAATAACACAGTTATTTGGTTACCTACCACATTCTCATCATGCCTAAAGTAACCACAAGCAAGGACAAACGTGTGGAAGTGATTACTTTATACAAAGCTGGCCACAAACCCCCATTTATTGCNTTTTTCGCGTTAAGTGAAGTAGGGTCAATACTACCCTCCCCTGTGATGCGAAATGAGCTGACGCTTTTTCAACGGGAGCTGGCAACCCTGCTTGATAGGTTTGGCACCACAGGAGCAGGCTCAGTAATGTTTGGGCAGCCACAGGAGGAGGATTGTCTCTGTGTGTGATGCACCACGAGGGCATGTTTTGACTCAAATAACACAGTTATTTGGTTACCTACCACATTCTCATCATGCCTAAAGTAACCACAAGCAAGGACAAACGTGTGGAAGTGATTACTTTATACAAAGCTGGCCACAAACTCCCATTTATTGCAAATCAAACAGGTGTTAGACTGAGGACAGTGCAGAGACTGGTGAAGCGGTTCAAGGACAGTGGGGAGGCCATTCCTCCCACTCCACTTCCCAAGCCTGGGAGACCTCGTAAGACAACCTTCAGGACCCGTCAGCTGATCTCAAGGCAAGTTAGCAAGGATCCAAGGCTAACAGCACGGGATTTAAAAGAAAAGAACCCACAGTTGCTGGCAGATGTGTCTGTCAGAAGTGTGCAGCAGCTGTTGCATGACGATCTGGGCTACAGGAGTTTTTGTGCTCGTAAAAAACCACTGCTAACTGCACTTCAGAAGAAAAAGAGAGTAAATTTTTGTAAGAAATATCTTGCCTGGAGTGAGGAGCAATGGAAAACTGTGCTTTGGAGTGATGAGTCAACATTTACTGTCACTGGTACCCCTTCATCACGAGTGTACCGCAAACCAGGCAGTGACCCCCTGGATCCTAAGTACACTTCCAAGTTTGTTAAATACCCAGCCTCACTCATGGCTTGGGGCTGCTTTACATATTATGGTGTTGGTAGGTTGGTAATTCTACCTGCAAATGAAAAAGTGAACCAGAACAATTATTTGGAGCTCTTATGTGATGTTTTAAGTGACTCTTTTGATAAAACCAAGGCAAGAGTATTTATGCAAGATTCTGCCCCTGCACATGTTGCAAAGTCAGTGAAACAGTGGCTAACAGACTGTGAGGTTCCCTTTATTCGAGATTGGCCCGGAAACAGCCCAGATATCAATCCCATTGAGAATTTATGGGCGCACATGAAGCGGCAGCTGCGTAGTATGGACACATCATCTTTGCCTAAACTTGAGGCTGCAGCTATGGAGCAGTTTTAGTCCGTCTGTTCTGCAAAACTACGCCATCAGTCTCCCCAGACGCCTTAAGAAGATAATAAAGGTGAAGGGGAATGCCAGTAAATACTAAATTCAATGGTGAGTGTTAATTTATTTGTTTCTCCTTGCTAACCACAAGAATGTTTTCTTTTTTTAAGATGGCGTCAGCACTTTACACGCCTACTGTATATATGGATGGGGTGATGAGAGAAGTAAAAACATGAGAGTGAGAGAGAGGGATGGTGTTGGTAATGAATGGTGATGGATGGAATATTTCAAATTTGTTGTTTGCTGATGATGCAGTGCTACTTGCAAATACCAGACAAGAACTTGGTAGATTAGTGCAGAGTTTTGTACATGTCTGTGGGTGCATGCCTTGAGAGTAAATGTAGAAAAAAGTAAAATGATGGTTACTGAGAGAGAAGGTAACTCCCAGTGTGATGTTACAGTGAATGGAGAAAAACTGGAACTGGTTAGAGAATTCAAATACTGTATCTGGGTACAGAGAGAGAAACGAGAGGAAAATGTGCAAAAGAAGTGGAAAGTAGAGAGACACAAGGAAGTAAAATAGTTGGTGCTATGAGGACCTTGATAAAAAAAACAGAGGCTTGAGTGTTGCTGCTGTGCGAGGCTTACATGAAGGAGTGTTAGTGCCAACTTTAACATACAGATGTGAGACTATGATGTGGCATGGAAATAAAAAATCAAGAGTAAGGGCAGTGGAGATCGGACTGCTGAGGAACGTATGTGGTGTACAGAGATGGGACAGAAGACGGAACGATGTGATTCGTGAAAGATGCGGAGTGAGGAAGTCTGTGGACACCAAGATCAAAGAGAGCGTACTGAGATGGTTTGATCATGTAGAGAGAATGGATGACAATAGAGTGGTGAAAAAGGTATATCTGAGTGAATCTGAAGGAGAGAGGAGGCTAGGTAAGCCAAGAAGAAAGCGGAGGGATATGGTGAATGAGTGTATGATGAAAAGAAGTATGGAAGTTGGTGAGGCTAAGGGACTGACAAGAGTCCGAGCTGACTGGATGAATTTTGAGCAGAGCAGTGCATAACCAGTGATCTGGCACCTCTTTTTAACGTGAGAGCATTCAGACTGACGGGTATATGTGAAGCTACAGAACGTGATGAAATTTTTCTTGGCCTATCTGATGGAGCCAGGACTATGAGGGTTTGAACGATGAATGAGAGGAAGCATGGCCCATTGAATTAGGCAAACTTCGCTGTCTCGATGTTGCTACTCCTCACCCGGAAAGGAGGTCCAGATGATGATGATGATGATGATGTACTCATATAAAATCATCTGATGACAGCAAGAATAAGACATAAAGGTAAATAATCTGACTGAAGAGGTTAATGCACAGGAGTAGGTTGATTACGAGAGTGGGCAAGCTGGGTATAAGAAAAGACCCCCTGTACTGGAGCCTATGAGGCACTGAGTTACAGGTCAGTGTCGGGTTAACAGTCAACTAAAGAACACTGTTAACACCCTAGCTCATGCTCATGGATCAACCTGCCACACATAAGTTTATACCTGATTATATTCTCTTGCATATAAGTATACACCAGAAAGATCGACTTGTGTATGCTGTCATTTTCTCCATCTGATATAGCATCTCCATCTGATATAGCATATACAAGTGACATGTAACATATGTGTGCCTCTGTCTTCCTATTTTGATTGGTTAAACAATGTCCCCACCTACTCACTCGAGGTAGTGCTGCTCGCAGGTGACTGCCCTTTCCTCTCTTCCTTCCTTCTTTCCTCTCTTCTTTTTCTGTCTTTCTTTCTCTCATTCTTTCCTCTTCTGTTTATGGGTGACTTTACACTGAGTGACAAGCCAAATGGTTTCCAGTACACCAGGAAACCATTTACTACGTTGAATGGTAACCACATAACCAAATTATGGCACCTGTTGGTTCAGTGGGTAATTAAGGAGCTCCAATCGGACTGAGCCTGAGCAGACTTATATCCAAGTGGTGGTTCGTGTTTATTGCTCATTTAATGTCACTCAGGGATGAGTGAGGCCGGTCACTCTCATCTTAAACGTCAGGACCATCTTGCCTAGCCCCAGGCTCCTATGCTCCTCATGGAGAAAAACAGGATGAGATTATGAATGAATGAATGAATAAATAAACAATGTCGTGCCCTGTAGTAAGGTCGTACAGTTACCCTTCACATGTTTATCTACCCACCCTACACACCAACATACTCAATACTCACCAACATAACACAAACCCATGCACTCAGCATACACTGAAGAACTCAACACATATCATCACACTCAAAACAAAGACACACCATACTCAACAATGCCAACACACTCTACACACACTCCAGCACACAAACATAACACACCAATGCATTCAACAAATATAAACACTCAGCACACACCACACCTAGCACATGCCAACAAACTCAACACATATATGAGCACACTAACACACTCAACACAAATACAAACAACACACTAATGCACTAAACTGAACACTCCACACATTCAATACGCAACACATTCAACATATATCTGAGCACACTAACACAACACAAATGCACACATTACACTACTTAATGCATTAAATGGAATGTAACAGCATACTCAACATACAACATGCTGAACACATTCCAACACACTCAACACACATGTCAGTACACTTAACACACATATCAGCATACCACTGTATACCAACAAAGCAGCATACCATTGCATACCAACACATGCCCACACACTCAACATACATATCAACATGCTAACACATTCGACACACACACCACCATACACCAACATTCTTAACACATAAAAACACATTCAATGGAACACAACATACTCAATACATAACACAACACACACAAACACATTCAACATGCACCAAGACATTTAATGTACAACAACATAATTCAACAACTCAGCACACAATAACACACTCAAAATAACACACAGCAACACAAACAATGCAAAAAGGAACACATCAACATACTCAATACACAACACACCAACATTCAATACACAACACACCAACATATTTAATACACAACTCACTCAGCATACACTAACACACTTAGCACACAACAACATACATCAACACACTTAGCACACACCAGAACACTCAACACACACTAACACACTCAGCATACACCAATGCACTCAACAAAATGCATAGCAACACACACACAACACAAAGGAATGCACACAATAACATACATTGCACACACCAACACACACTAACACACTCAGCATACACCAATGCACTCAACATAGTGCATAGCAACACACACACAACAGAAAGGAACACACCAACATACTCAACATGCACCAACTCACATGATGTATACTAGCACACTCACTCTTCTGCCATGAACACAATCAGGCTCATCACATACAAGATATTCTTGTGTATCTAATAGTACATGGTCATACTTACTATACCCAGTACATTTCACACTTGCTGTTGCACATTATCATGAAAATCTATAAAATTTTACATGAAATAAAGTATGTTATCAAGAAAAGTTAAAGATTTCTATATTTCTTCAATATTTTTATTGTTGCTTACATCAGGAAAAGTTAAGTAATGTATAATATGGGACTGCCTGATACTGTGTTTTACTACATCCTACCTTCTGCTGGAGCATATCCTGCTGGATGACCATCTCTGAGCGACCTTTTCCTGCCTTAGCTGCTCCACGAATCAATGCTGTGGATGCCCCATGTCCGATGCCTACCGAGAAGACGCGAGTCTCATGTGCATGGCGTGCCACCAGTTCTGTCACCTGGTCTACATTCCACACCTCGCCATCAGATATCAGCAGGATCTGTGAATACACGATCTTGTCTCAACACCACTGATTACAAATGATCCTAAGTTCCCTTTTCTTCATCATATTCTAGCAGCATCTGGCAGTGTTCACAGCTTCATTTATACCATCATTCCAAAAAATGTCAACAGACTATCCTACTTCCTCACTTCATAGTTAAAAGTACTGTGCTTTACTGGTCATTCTGGTCAGAATGACATGAGATATTATGTAGGAAATTATTTTTAATTATACATGCCATATTCATTGTTCGACAGCTTCAGGAAAAATATATTGGCAAGAAAAGGGTATTGTATTTTGTTTTTGTTGATTTGGAAAAGGCCTTTGACAGAGTCCCTAGAGAGGTGGTGAAGTGGGCAATGAGAAAGCTGGGGTTGGAAGAGTGGCTGGTTAGGGTGGTTATGGCCATGTACGTGGGTGCTCGCACTCAGGTAAGAGTGAATGGAGTTTTGAGTGATGAGTTTCCCGTGAATGTTGGTGTGCATCAGGGGTCAGTTTTGAGTCCCTTGTTGTTTATCATGGTGCTTGAAGCCCTCTCACGTGACTTCAGAGATGGACGGACTCCCATGGGAGATGTTGTATGCTGATGATTTGGTGTTGATTGCTGAGAATGAAGGGGAGGCTGACGAAAGATTTAAGAAGTGGAGAGATGGTATGGGGCACAAGGGCTTAAGGGTAAATGCAGATAAAATAACAATGATGATATCTAGGATTGGTGGCGGTACAATCAGAGGAGAGGGAGAGTGGCCATGTGCAGTTTGCCACATGGGTGTGGGAAGTAATTCCATCTTGTGCAGTGTTTGTGATAGATGGGTGCACAAGAGATGTAGTGGTATTAGAGGTAGACTGCGAGATAATGCCGATTTCATGTGTGCGGTGTGTCGGGGAGAGCAGGTGGAGATTGTTAGGCGTGAGAGGGTTGAACTTGCAGGTGAGTCTCTTGAGTGTGTGGAGGAGTTTTGTTATCTGGGAGACGTTTTGTGCCGGAGGTGGGGCTGGAGTTAGCTCAGTTGCTAGAGTGAGAAGTGGTTGGAAAAAGTTCAGGGAGCTGTTGTCTCTCCTGACACTGAGAGGACTCTCCTTACGTGCTAAGGGGTCTTTGTATGCAGCATGTGTTAGGAGTGTGATGCTGTATGGTAGTGAGACCTGGGCAGTAAAGGAAGAGGATATTCGCAGGTTTAAACGTACAGAAATGACAATGATTAGGTGGATGTGCAGTGCGTCCCTGCGTGCAAGGCCTGGGGGGGCTGGGTTTACGATAGAAGAGTTGAGGGGTAGGATGGGACTGGAGTGTATTGGTGTTGTGGTGAGGAGAGGTAGGCTGAGGTGGTTTGGACATGTGGAGAGGATGGGGGATGATAATTGGGTACAGAGGGTGAGAAGTGTTAATATTGGGGGAGGGGTTGGGAGGGGTAGACCGAGAAAGACATGGGACGAGGTCATTAAATGTGACTTAAGGGTTAAGGGACTGAATAGGGAGGCTGCCAGAGATCGAGCAGCGTGGAGAGCCGCCATTAGGTGACCAAGGCCGACACATGCAAGCATGTTGGAGCCTTCAAAATAAAAAACGAAAACGAAAACGAAACATTCAATCCTTGAGTAACACGAGGTTGAGTAACATGTTTTTGTTCTAACACGGTCAGCATAACGTGACAAATCATGTCCAAACGTGGAAAAATTTGAGGTCACATGGGAACTCAGCTGGCCTGGTTTCAAAATTTGAAAGTCGCATGCGATGACGTCACCCTCTAGACTTTGGGTTCCTTTCCTGGGCACATATTTCCGTTCTCTATGGGTATTTGTCTCAATATCACAGCCAGCCACCTCAGCCAAGCAGCCATAGAGGGATAAGTTAGACTGATAGTGAATTTTTGCCTGGGAAACACACTGGGCATATTTTCGAGAAAAAATTATGGTTAGTTTTGAAACGACTGGGTAAGCGTCGCTCCTGGGAAAGGGTTCCGGTGATTAACAGAACCAAAATATGCTTCCTGGGCACACTCAAAGGCCAATGGTTAGACGATAATTCACGGGTTTCACATTTCAGGGGACGAAATGGAACGAAAACGTATGCTAATCAGAAAAAACTAAAAAAATTCATCCACATGCTCTCGAACGTTGGGGTTCAGTGCCACATTCTTCGTTCGGTTTCATGCTTCCCAACACATTTTGGACCACCTTGGCATATGGTTATCAGTCCTTTCTTGCGCCTCACTTAGCTCTTCCCCACCCTCATAATCGGTTTTACAGTTTTAAGGTACGAAGTGGAACAAAAATGTTTGCTAAAGAGAAAAAAAAATACTTTCATCCGTGCGTCCTTGCAAGTTAGCGTTCAGTTCCACATTCTTCGTTCGATTTCATGATTCCCAACATATTTCCAACTGACTGAGCATACGGTTATCAATCCTTTCTCGCTCCTCACCCCACACTCATAATAGGTTTCGCAGTTTTAGGGGGCGAAATGGAACGAAAATGTTTGCTAATTAGAAAAAAAAGAAACTTTCATCAATGTGTTCTCATAAGTTAGTGTTCAGTTTCAAATTTTTTCGTTCGATTTCATGCTTCTCAATACGTTTCAGACTGATTAAGCATACGGCTATCAAGTCCTTTCTCGCATCTCGTAAGTTAATTAGTGTTCAGTTTCACATTTTTTCGTTCGATTTCGTGCTTCTCAATACGTTTCAGACTGACTGAGCATACGGCAATCAAGTCCTTTCTCGCGTCTCACTGACTTTACCATAATCATGTGGATTTTGCAGTTTAAGGGGATGAAACAGAACGAAAATATCTGCTAATCAGAAAAAAAAAAAAAACATCCATGTGCTCTCGTCAATTAGTGTTCAGTTCTACATTCTTCGCTCTTCTTCCTGATAGTCTGTTATATTTTTTGGATTACTTCTGGGTGGTAAATAAAAACGTTTCATGTGAAATCCGTTTCCCTGTTGTTTTTAGCTGTGTTCCACTGTGTCAACTCGTTTGACTCATCAGGGTTACGGCGAAAGGACCTGTCCTAAGTGTTTAACTAAACCTTACCAAGCTTAACTATACCTAATAATTTAATCTCAACTAACCTAACCTACCATAACTCTACATCCAGTTGAGAAGGTAGGAAATGAAAACCACATTTGAGTACGTCAAGACAATCATAGGTACGGCTTAAGGAACGTAATGGTAAAAAGTGGGAAAATTATCAGCAGGAAAAGGTAACTTGCCACCCTGATAATACAGTAGTCAGGAAAATACAGAAAACAAACTGAAGGAATATGAATTGAATTGGTATGGTTCTTCTACTGCTTTAAGTAAAGCGCACGTTTACAAAAAAAAAAAAAAAATGACATGAATGAAAGCAATACCAGAACGATTTGGAAGGACCAGAAGATAAAGATCGTGCACAGGAAGTGATGTGAACCTGGCACATGTGAAAGTCTATATCTTGTCCTCACAGTGTAGAGATTCTACAGTGTGTGTTATCCTGAAGCTGACTGAGATGCTTACAGGGCATTATATATGGAGCGTCAGAAAAAGAAAACTCACTTTACCCATTCGTACCACCTTACCCCACGCACATTACCCCCACTTGCACACACCAATCAGGTAAAACAGTGAAAGAAATATAACTTTTGTAACTGAGAACGTCAGTGGTATTAAAAATGGCATTAATAAATAAAAGTTGGGTTGAGTACCCTTGTGTTGTTGATATGTAGCTTCTCGGCACTTTTCTCCCCCCCCCCCCACCCATGATGTTGTCAAAGTTTCACCTTTTATCATATGGCCCTCAGGAGAGATGTTAGGTCATGTGGTTAGACGAAAATTTATGGGTCTTGCAGTTTTAGGGAGCGAAATAGAACAAAAATGTCTGTAAACCAGAAAAAAAAAAATTTTCATCCATGTGTTCTTGTAAGTTAGCGTTCAGTTTCACATTCTTCATTCGATATCGCACTTCCCAACACATTTCAGACTGACTGAGCAGTTTAACCATATGCTTACTTAGTCCAAAATGTGTTGGGAAGCACGATATCAAGCAAAGAATGTGAAACAACGCTAACTCACGAGAATACATGGATGAAAGAGAAATTTTTTCTGGTTAGTACACAGTTTTGTTTTATTTTGTCCCCTAAAACTGCCAGACCATAAATTTTTGTCTAACCATACGGCCTAAGGTCTCTCCCGAAGGCCATATGATATGAAAGAAGGCAAAATTGACAACTACACTGGGGTTAGGGGCAGGAGGAGCTGTATCAACAACACAAGGGTGCCCAGCCTAACTTCTGATTTGTTAATGCTATTTTTAATACCATTAATGTTCTTAACTACAACAGTTATATCTCTTTCAGTGTTTGACCTGAAGGTGGGAATGAGTGGGAGTAATTTACATGGGGTGGGGTGGTAATGAGAGGCAAAAGTGAGAGGTTTGGGAAGTTGCCAGAACACATTGTAGCATTATACATGTAAACATATTGTTTGAGTAACGAGGATTTGAATACCATGGTCCTTGTCCAGTACCTATTGCCGGCGGTACTCGAGGTTTGAGTGTATTTACATATTGAATTTAAAATTAACATTCTTATCTAAATATCAGCATTAAAGAACTGGAAAACATTAAGTTACTTAAGCCAAGAAACCATTAACATACGGGCTCCTCACGTGTCAACAAGTGGGTTGGTGGAGGGTTAGTGCCCCTCCCCGTAAAACAAATAACTCAAAGTCAAGTGGCCACCCTTTACGGGATTGTGGTGTCTGGCAATAGATAGATAGATAGATATACAATACTTGAATCCACTGGGACACTGATTCTGAGGGAAGCTTTAAGTAACTTCCTTCAATGGAGACTTTATATCTGACTGGACTAACAGTTTCCCCTTCCCACCCCACAGAAATAGGTGGTTGGATAGACAGAGAAATTGACCAGAAATACATAGAATCAAAAACCAAGATGAGTCTAGCACAAACACTAAGAGTATATGTACATAATTCTAACCTACATCACTATGTACAGCAGAAACAGTACTACTCATATATTTCTTGCATGTCATGCAAGTGACTAGTGTGTGGAAAGAGGCAGACTGAGAATCCCCATATCCCCTAAACAGCTACCTGGAAACAGATCACAGAACACCAGGATCTGAGTCCTGTGTTTGCCCTTGATCAAATAAAACCTGCAAGGCTCATGTGGTTCTGTGGAATAGTAACTCTTATCAGCTTGTGTGATATTTCAAGTACAGGCAAACCCCACTTTAACTAAACAATTAGTTAAGTAAAAACCCATTGTTAGGCGGGGTGCTGTAAATCAAGGACTATTTACCATGTAATGAATAGGGTTACGTTTCTGAGCCTTGGGTTTCCCCCCTGACCAAGTCCTAAAGCCGCCCAAATGAGTCCAAAAAAAAGTTTAAAGCTAATCTAAATGGCCTAACAGCTTTAAAAGAAGCTAACCTAAGCCTAACACCTGTAAATATCTATCTATCTATTGACAGACGTCTTAATCCCATAAGGTGTGGGCCTCCATGTCGCCCTGTCCCCCGCCATTTCACTGTCCTGCTCCCCCCACACCCCCCCCTCTCTCATAAACCTCTCCACTCCATCCCTCATCTCATCCTTGGCCTCCTCCTCCCTCCCGCCCCCTCCACCTCATTCACATACACTCTCCTCATCAGTCTCTCACTCTCCATCTTTACATGGTCAAACCACCTCAATGGGTTTCTCCTAATGCTTTCCATCACATCCACATCCACACCACAACATTCCTTCACTTCCTCATTTGTCAGTCTCTCTCTCCATGTAACTCCACATGCTCCTCTCAAATAACTCATTTCCACTGTCTTCACTCATGACCTGTGTCCTTCCAACAAGGTCCAAGCTTCACTTCCATATGTTAGAGTTGGTATCACAACATTGTCTTGCAATAACTTTTTCACTTCCATGCTCACTTCTCTGTTTCTTATCACTGCTTTCACAGAACCAGCAATCTTTCTTCCTTGCTGTATCCTTTCAAGCACTTGACCCTCTAAAACTTCCATCTTTACTCATCACACTACCCAAGTACTTAAACGCACTCACATTTTCCATTTCCTCCTCATCCACCCTCACTGTACATTCAGTGACTTCATTTCTCTCAAAACCATAACTTTACTCTTCCCTACATTCACCTTTAGATTCTGTAAATCTAATAATGTAAATAACTCACTAAAACCAACAAATATAATTTGAAAATCATAAAAAATTGGTCAGAAAATATCAAACACCTCTCATCACTTACTTTGTGTAAGTCCATGTTCAGTCCTGACCATTATCCTTGTTATACCTCTCGAGGCTAGGAGGCATGTGGTGCTCCCTAGCACCCACTCATCTTCCTCAAAGCCCTCAAACCCCATCTCGGGGGAGGGTCAGAGGGGGTGGAAGCCTGGCGAGGTGGGGTGATGGTAACGGGAGACTGATGCGCTGGATCTGAAGGTGGCGATGGGATGCGATGCAATGACTAATTACGTGGCGATGGGGTGCGATGTGATGACAGACTAGGTGGTAAGGAAGACAGCCGTGGTGACTGGTGAGGTGGCAAGGAAGAACACTGCGATGACTGACAAGGTAGCGAGGGAGACAGATGTGGTGGCTCACTCATGACAAGGGAGACAGAGGAGGTGGCCGAAGTGGTGTCAGAGATTGCGGCTAGGGCAAGGAAGGTCGTGATGCGGTGGCAGAGTGCTGCAGTGGAGACTCAGGTGACGCGGGAGACGGGGATTGGCTTGAGGTGAGGTCCAGCACTAGGGGACGACCACATCCTCGGCATGTTTCTCCGCCGGTCGATGGCTGGGGAGATGCTCTGCTGGTTGAGGGCTGGGAGATGCTCTGCTGGTTGAGGGCTGGGGAGATCCTCTGTGGGTCGCTTACATGATGGGGGCCTGTTTGAAGGCAATGACTGCCTGGCTGCCCTTTTCTTTTCCTCCAGCATCGCCCTGTACACCTTCATCTCCTCCTCCAGCCGATCAGATGCATCCCTGCTTCATCCTGGAAGAGGGTCGTGAGTGTGCAAGAGCACGATGACCTCATCAACCTTGGTCACCATCTCCTTCAGAATATTCATACTAAGGGCTCGCACCTCATACTAAGGGCTCGCACCTCTGAGACGACCTCCTCCTCCTGTGCCTCCTGGTGCACCCGATGAACCTCCACACTGAGGAGCTCTTCACTGCTGAGCTCCTCCCTATGGCTTTCCAGGACCTCCTCCATGTCACACTCGTTGACCTCCCCAAAACCCGCCTTGTGTGAGTCTTGTACAATGTCATATTGCACCCATTCTACTGGCAGTGCTTGCACGCCCTCAGGGTGGCCGGTGAAGAAGTGAACACACTCCGGCCACAGCTTGTGACACACACCGTTCATAGTGGCCTGACTTACTTCCCTCCATGCAGCCATGACGTTCTCGATGGAGTGGCGTATATCAAGTCCTGTTGTTGATGCCACACACCCTCACCTACTGATACATAGCGTGGCGAAGGTAGTACGCTTTGAACATCGCGATCATCCCCTGGTCCATGGAATGCAACAACAACGTGGTGTTGGGGGGTATGAACACCACTTCTATGTTGCTTGCCTAGTTCCTCATCACAGGAAGGTTGCAAGGCGTGTTGTCCACCACCAAAAGAAATCTGTTTGCCAAGTTCTCCCTTGAAGCAAAGTTCTTGAGAACAAGAGAGAGGTAGAAGTGGAAATAGGACAAACAGATATTGGACGTCAGCCAGGCCTTCTTATCAAACTTCCAAATCACCCCTAAATTCTCCTTAACGTACCTCCCAGAGCCCTCGGGTTTTCGGAGTGGTGGGCCAGGAACGGCTTTAACTTGAGGTCACTCTCGGCGTTGTCCCCCAGGAGCAGTGTAAGCCTGTCCTTCGAGGCCTTGAACCCTGGTGTAGACTTTTCCTCTGTTGCAAGATAAGTCTTTCATGACACTGTCTTTCAAAAGAGCCCAGTCTCATCAAAATTCAAAACCTGTTTCACACTGTAGCCACCCTCCGCAATGACGTGCAAAGATCATCAGGGAACACTGCCGCCTCCACTGCATACGCATTCGCCGCCTCACCAGACATACTGATGTTGTGGAGGCTTGCACACCTCTTAAAGTGGTCAAAAAACCCATGGCTAGCCTTAAAGGTTTTGCCAGCATCAAGATTACATCTCACCTTTATTTCATCCCATAAGGAGAGACCCTTCATGCATATGATTGCCTGACTCATGGGCGCCTTCCTCCTGTTCTAGTCCTCCACCTATGTGCAGAGCACTGGATCCAGCTGCTCCATCGCAAGCTGTCTATGAAGGGTGAGACAGGAGGCGGTGCAGGTAGCAATGCCTCCCCAGCAGCAGCCTTGATGGCTCCCCCTTCTTGATAATGGTGGAGACAATCAACTGGGCCAGGTGGAGAGCCGAGACAATCAACTGGACCAGGTGGAGAGCCGAGTCAATAGCACATGCAACCTCAACTTTGTTGTGGCAATTAAGAATATCTAACTTCACTTCCAGAGAAACAGTTTTACGAGTGCACTTCGTGGGAACATCACCAGCACCAGTCGGAATCGGAATCAGGAGTCGAGGAGTCGGATACTTTTGGCTGGAGTCGGAGTTGGAGTCGGTAAAAATATCTCTGACTCCAACTCCTTTACATTAACAATTCTCGTGTAAAGTACTTGGGTGCACTGCTAGGCCAGTTGTGCCATGTCGTGGGAAATTCCCACATTTTTGTGGGAGAAATTAGCTTTTGTAGGAGCTCTTGTGAAAGGACATTTCAGGCAAGCAATTTCTGGGATGTTTTTGTAGGAATATTGATTTAACAAGAATTTACGATATCATATACACTAATAATATGGATGAAGTAGGTGGGGGACGCCCATCACCCACCCACTTGGTGTAGTGATACCCTGTTGCTGGGGTAGCTCTACACTGAGTGGCAACCAAATGATTTCCTGTAAACCAGGAAAGCATTCACAATGCTGGGTGGTAACCTTATAACCAACCAACATGTGTTCTCTACGTGAAAACAAGTGGGTTGGCTGAGGGTTAGTGTCCCTCCCCAGAAAACAACTAACTAAAAATACGAACAAGAAACCTCGAACCAGGACTGACCAAAAGATGACGACTAAGGACCGAACAAAGGACATGGTATGGATGGCTACATGGAATGTAAAGGGTGCAAATGATGAGGTGAAAGAGAGAGAGATTGTACAGGAGCTTGAGGGTGCAAAAGTGGATGTATGTGGATTAACTGAAACTAATTGGTGAGGTGAGAGTGTGAGAGAATGGCAGAATGGATGGGGTATATGCGTGGGAGTAGGTGAGAATGAGAGGGCAAAAGAAGGAGTGTGTATTGTTGTGAGTAACAGATGGAAGGAGAATATAACAGAGCATGGATCAGTTGGCCCAAGGATTGTGTGGATAAGACTGAAAGCTGGACTACAAATGTGGGCGACTGTGTGCATGTATGCGCCAACATAAGATCGTGCAAGCAGAGTGAGAGAAGAGTTCTGGACAAATGTGGAAGCGTGCTTGGACAAATTTGAAAGGAATGAGAGAGTGTTTTTAATTGGAGATATGAATGGAAAAGTAGGGAATGAGAAGGCTTATGGAGTAGTTGGTGAGTGGGGTGTGCCAGCAGAGATGGATGAGAATAGCAGTGCATTAGTGGACATTTGTGCCAAGAGGGGGCTGGTGATAGCTAATACCCTCTTCAGGCACAAAATGATCCATAGGTATACGTGGCAAGTACTGAGAAGGGTGGATGGTGAACTGAATGAATGGAAGGCAATGACTGATTATGTGTGTATGAATGAAAGGATGAGACAATGTGTAATGGATGCAAGAGTATACAGAGGTTCGGGGATTGGACTTTTGGACCACCACTTGGTGGTGGTCAGAATCAAAGTCCAAAGGAAATGGAGAAATAGAAGAAGGGAAGGACAGGAGGAAGTAGTTCTTCCAAGGAGGGTAGAAAAGTTATGAGAGGATGGAAAAAAGGTAGAATATAAAAGGGATGTGGAGGAGCGACTGGGTAAATATAGATTGGAGCAGATGGGGGACATGGAAGGTGTGTGCAAGATATTCACAGAAGAAATCTGTGCATCATGTGAGGTGGTGTGTAGGGTGAAAAGAAGACAAAAGGGGGTGCAGGGAACAGCATGGTGGACTGAAGAGGTGAAAGAGGCTGTGGCACAAAAGAAGAAAGCATATAGTGAGTGGATGAGGAACAGGGGCATCGAAGAAGTTGAGAGATGGAGGAGAGAGTCATAAGTAGAGAGGAAGAGGTGAAAAAATTAGTAAGAAGAGAGTGGATGAGGAATTTGTAAGGAATCTGAGTGTAAAGTGGAGGGAATGTAAGAAAATGTTCTTGAAAGAGGTAGAGAGATTTAGACAAGGTGCCAAAGAAGGCAGTTGGGGAGTGAAAGATAAAAATGGTAGATTACTAGTCGAGAAGGGAGAGAAGGTGAGCAGATGGAGAGAACACTTTAATGAACTGTTGAACATAGAGAATGAAAGTAATGCAAGCATAAGTGGCTGGGGAATGGCTGAGAGAAGGAGGGATGTTAGAAGAGAGGAAGAAATCACCAGGACAGAAGTTGTGGAAGCAATGAAGAAAGTTAAAATGGGGAAAGTCCCAGGAACTGATGGAGTGTGTGGTGAAATGCAGAAGCATGGGGGAAAGACAGTAAGAGAATGGATGTGGAAGATGTGTAGATTGGCCTGGATGGAAGATAGAGTCCTGGAGGATTGGAAGTCAGGTATAATTATTCCTCTGTACAAAGGAAACGGGGAAAAAGAAGTGTGTGGTAATCATAGGGGCATTTGCCTTCTTAGTGTAATAGGAATGGTATGTGGTAGATACTTATTGACAGAGTTAGGGAAGTAACAGAGGAATTAGTTGGAGAAGAACAGGAAGGTTTTAGGAAGGGAAAAGGTTGTGTAGATCAGATATTCATTCTTAGATCTTTAGTGGAAAAGTTTCTAGAGAAGGGAAAGTTGTATGCAGCCTTCATGGATTTGAAGAAAGCATATGACAGGGTGGACAAACAATGGTTGAGGAAAGTATTAAGAATATATGGAGTAGGTGGGAAGTTGTTGAAGGCTGTGAAGAGTATGTATGAGGGTGCTAAGGCTGCATTGTGCATGGATGGTGAACTGAGTGAATTTTTCTATTTGAAGGTTGGATTGAAGCAAGGATGTGTCATGTCTCCATGGTTGCTCAATCTGTATATGGATGGGAATATAAAAGAGATACAAGATAGGGCAGTGGATGTTGGAGCGGCCCTAGTGAGAAGGCAGTGATTAGAAACTCCCTGTACTGTTGATTGCAGATGATACTGTGTTGTTAAGTGAAGACGAAGGGGAGCTGCAAGGCTTGGTAGATGTGTTTGGGAGAGTGTGTATGAAACAGAATCTAAAGGTGAATGTAGGGAAGAATAAAGTGATGGTCTTCGAGAGAAGTGGTCAGTGAATGTACAGCGAGATTTTTTTTTTTTTTTTTTAATATGTCTGACTCTGGCCATAGGCTTCACAGCCTGCAATGAAGGCCCAGCAGTCCTCCTACATACCATACACCTCTACATGAGATTGGATGGAGAGGTTATGGAGAATATGAGTCCATTTAAGTACTTGGTAGTGTAATGAGTAAGGATGGAAGTTTAGAGGGTGAAGTGCTTGAAAGGGTGCAGCAGGGAAGAAAGGTTGCTGGTTCTGTGAAAGCAGTGATAAGAAACAGGGAAGTGAGCATGGAAGTGAAAAAGCTACTACATGATAGTATTGTGATACCAACTCTAATGTATGTAAGTGAAGCTCGGACCTTGTTGGAGGGACAGAAGTCAAGAGTAAGAGCAGTGGAAATGAGTTATCTGAAAGGAGCATGTGAAGTCACATGGGGAGACAGACTGACAAATGACGAAGTGAAGGAGCGTTGTGGTGTGGATGTGGATGTGATAGGAAGCATTAAGAAAAATACATTAAGGTGATTTGGCCATGTGGAGAGGATGGAGAGTGAGAAACTGATGAGGAGAGTGTATGTGAGTGAGGCAGAGGGGGGAAGAGGAAGGGGGAGGTCAAGGATGAGATGGAGGGATGGAGTAGAGAGGTATATGACAAAGGAGGGTGTGAGCTGAGAGCAGGGCAGCGAAATGGTGGGGGACAGAGCGACATGGAGGCTATTTGTCTGTGGCCACCCCTTAGGGGATTAAGGCGTCTGGCAATAGATAGATAAAAGTAAACTTGAAAATATGTCAGCAATGCAGTATGCCTACCACTGTACTGCAGAAGAGGGGGAAGGGGGGGGGAGTCGGAGTCGGAGTCGTAACCTTAAAACTTCCTGGAGTCGGAATTTTTAAAATCCGACTCCACACCCCTGCTTGCGAGCTGCTTACCACCCCAACCAGGGTCAGCACTAGCACCACCATTTGCACCACTAGCCCCACTGTGTGCAGTGCCCTTACCAGACATGATCACACTTATTTAGGCCAATATTCACATAAAATCACACTCCACACATGATTAATATCACTGCCCTACTCACGACACTGCTGGGACACAGTTACAATGCACTAAAATAGCAGCTTGTGTAATGCTGGGGATGCAACACAATGTAGGGTAAGCGATCATGTCAGAGTTCCTCAATCAGAGACAGCTGGTGTGAGAAGAACGATATGGGTGTGCACAGGGTGAGCAATGAGTGTGAAGGATGCACAATTGTTTCTGTGCATCCTGGAGGCGGTAGCTCGATCGGTAGAGAGTTGGCTTGCAGTCCCGAGGGACCCAGGTTCGAATCCGCGCTGGGGCAGGGAATAGTTTAAGGATTTGAATTTCATTAAATCAGGCTTTACTGATCTACCAGAAGACCCGCCGACATGTCGTAAAAATAACCCCGCTAATACCAATACACCAGTCCTGTATGAGACAGCCCTAGCATGTATTCAATATGGACGGTGGGTGTTAGCGCCGAATTGGTGACATGTAGAGGTGTACAGGACGGCTGGGCCTTGATAGCAGGCTGTAAAGCCTATGCCCAGAGTCGGACACATAAAAAAAAAAAAATAAAAATAAAAAAATAAAATCCTGGCAAGCGGGTGGGCTCAGCTGGCCGTAGGAATGCACGTGATTCAAACTTTCTGCCCATCACTCCTGGATGAAACATCGGAGGACCCATCGTTAAACCGGGGCTTGGCCATCGTTAGGCGGGGTAGGGTGGTATTTCTACCCCCATCGCTGATCTAGAGTACCACATATATGGGGTATCACATATAGGGGGTATCGTAAATCAAGGTTTGCCTGTATTTTATTTTTTCTTACCACCAGACTATATTATCCAAGTGAGTAGTGACCTTCCATTACCTACAGCAGGGGTTCTCAAACTGAGGCTCATGAGCTGCCATGAGTGGTGAAAAATAAACTTAAAATACACTAAATTTACTAACAATTAATAGGATGACATAGATAGGGTGAGGAGACCGTAGCACCAGTCGAGCAGGGCAGTACTCCCAAGGAGGATGGAAAGCTGGTGACAGGGAGAGCTGGAGCTCCCGTTTCATCAGCCCTCAGGACTTGTTCCTGACCATCCTCCTTTGCTGAACTTTTTCAGTGTCTCAGTTACACAGAGAGTAGACCAGCATGCTCTCCAATACAATGTTTCTCTAACTGTCTACACCAAACTACATACACGCTACACAC
>JAGKTI010013204.1:0-23414 GCA_018397915.1 Birgus latro
AACGGTAAGGATGAAACGTAAACACCTTTACTAAGATGAAGTCTTACCAGTGCTGCATATACTGACGGAGGATTTGACTTTTTGATTTCTCAGCCTTTTCACTGATTACGTTCCTTCTTATCTGTAAGACCTTCAGCCCGAGAATGTATATATACTTTGTACTTTGTTCTGGCTAGCACCAAACTCTTTTTTAGTTCGTATCAGCGAGTAAGGATTTGAAATAATTTTCATTAATCCCTTTCGCCCATGGACGTTAGCTACTTTATCTGGCTAACACCAAACAGTTAAATTCTATTTATGTCAGATGATTTTAGCCCCTTCCCGAAGAAGAATGGAAAAATAAACTGTCTTCCAACAGAAAGATCATAATAACTACAATATCGCAATGAAGTTACTGAGATCCTCAAGGTCTCACAAGAACAGTCCTTAAAAAAGCAAAGGCAATATACTCACAGGGATGGCGGACTTTGCGTGCTGGATGGGCGTGAGGAAGAAGGTGCCGTCGAGCAGCGGGTAGCGATCGAACACAAGGAGGGGCTGGTGACAGAGCACGCACGCCGTCCTGCTGGTGCGCTGTGCCGCCAGGGTGGACAGGATGAAGCAGCGGGTGTCGTCGTTGCCGTGTAGCCCGTCATCCTCCATCTGTTGGGGAGAAGAGACACCACAAGGAGCAAACGAGAGTCACGGGTCCACAGTGGCAGACAGGTTTTATTCTGTCAACAGTATTTTTCTTTTTTATGGTATCACTGGTGGATATATTTAGTTGTTTTCTTTTCTGTAGTCTGTAAACAAGTATAATATTACTTTGCCAATATATTTTGTTTTTATTTCACCAACATAGTTATTTTTTTGGTAAGAAATACAAGTCAGTAAATCAAATTGCCTAAAAAAACCTTTTTTTTTTTTGGCTATTTGTTGTGATAATTTTGTCGTGCCCATTTAGAAGGCACGGTGACTGCTGTAAAAAAAAAAATTATTACAGGATGAAGACATTTAGTGAGTATACTTGCAGGACGTGTTGTGCTGAGGTAATAAATTATGGTTAAACCTATGCAAATTCATTACAAGCGAGGCTGTGAGATTATTGTTCCCGTTATTAAATTTGGTGACATTTCCACTGTGTGTCCTGCCTTTTGAGGCGAACTGACATTAAAAATTATAATATTTTAATGGTACAATTCAGGTGGCCAAAATTAAGAAAGTAGAAATTTTCAGGCAGACCACCATTAATCTGGAAGCGCCAACCCACACTCGATTCCATTTCCACAAGACAAGCAATTCATGGTCCCTTACTGACAGACGGGGTGGAAGGAAGGGCAGGAGAAGAGGGAGACAGCAGGGAGAGAAAGCAGGGGTTAAGGAAAAGTACATAAAAAACATAACTCTACACATTATGCCCCGATGCCCTATGGGGTCCCTCTTCTATCTCGTTGCTGCTGTAGAGGCGTTACTGACACCGCCAAGCCCGAGCGGGGGCGTGCGAATCTGAGCGGCGGGTGTTGTGCCGTGACACCGCCAGGCAGGAACTGATTGGCCTCCGCTTACCGTGAGATCCCCCTATGTGGCTCCTCGGGGCTGGTCGGATCCGCGAAACTTTCTAGCAAGTAAAGGGCAACCGTAGAATAGCCAGGTTGTAATTGGTTGAAACGTTCCGCGGGCTTTTTCGAAGAAGCCAAATGGGTATTGTTTCACAGCAGCATTAGCCGACGCACTTCTCTGCCAGGGATGCGACACAACAAAGAGAGGGTGAAGATATGGGGTTCTGATAAGGATTTAAAGGGATTCGGAGGAAAGGATATCAGATTCGCCGAATATATTGTGGTAATGGGAACGAGATATGGGAACACTGACAGATCACATAATTACATGATGCTATCTTCCTCATTGCAAGAACTAACACCTTTATTGGCAATTACCTATATTGAAGGTTCTATTCCTCATTAGTATCTAAAAGCTATTTTATTTGTTACCATAGTTACTGAAATTTATCACCATACTATCCCCACCTTTAATATTTATCTTATCTTCTAATTATTCAAAATGCTGACACAGTTCATCATTATCACCATCATCATCATACATCAACTTTTACAATATTTAATAGCAAGTCAACCTGCCGTGACACACCCAGCATCGATTCCGCTTCCGCAAAAGTCATTTACCCTACACCCTAAAAAGTGTCAAAGAAGGAGTTAGTGGGGGGGGGGGAATAAGGGTGAGTGGAGAGGACGATGGCACCTAGGAGGGCGTGTTAGGATGTGTTACCTGTCGCATCCCAACGCCATCTACCTGAGAGCTGACTAGACTATATTATGCAAGGGTGAGGGAGTGAGGGTGCTGGAGTAGTTGTTCCCTGGTGATGCTGATGCTGATGCTGCTGATGCTGCTGCTGCCACCAAGTGCTGTCACGCGGTATACCCACACGGGGGGGGAAGGGCGAATCTCTCTGGGGTTAAGCAAGGAAAGCTCAATCTAGTTCTAAAAAGCCGTATTCTCGATGGCATAGACGATTCCGTAGCACTTCTTCCTTGGCGATTCATTCTTTACACTGCATCTCAATCATGTATGTTATTTAACTGTTAAGTCTGAATCAATAACATACAAGAAGATACTTTACGATGCAATATGTAAAATAGATCGCTGAGAGAGAGGCGTTACGAAACCTCCAAAGTCAACGTGAATACCACCCTAAGCTTCTGAGTAACAAGAGGACAGGATGTCGCTCTTGGCGGGAGAGGTTAGAAAAATCGGGGCATATGTGAGAGGACAAGGACGGCATGGAAGTGAACCTGAAGGAATCTAAGTTATGAGAGAGATTCGCCACAGGTATTGCGGTGGCAGGGATGGGTGCTGGGGGTCAGGCAGGGTGCACTATTCCAGTCGCAAAATCTGGACATTATCTCCACATGGACGCAAATTTACAAGGAGGTAAAATAATTCATTACATCAGGGCACTTTGGAACAGTTACATTAGCTTTCAAACTTAATACCTTTTTTTTGTAATGAACGTGATTCGTGATGAGTATGGTAGCTTCCAGGACCAGTGCTGTTTCCACAAATTTGTGTCCCTACCATAAGTAAAATATGAATAAAATATAATAGTAATAAGGTAAGAGGACGAAAGGACAGGTGGTCATCCTACATCTAAAGAAGGGTAAGGATAGGTGAGGATGATTGATGGGTAGGTGGGAGGGGGAAGGATGAGGGAAGGTTAGGAGGGGAAAGGATAAGAGGAAAGTAAAGGAAAGGAATAGCAGTGTCCAGCACCAAGGCCTCAGTGTTGGTATCGTCGCTGTCGTTGCAAGCCGACTTTCTGAGGGAAAGTGCTTGTTATCGTACATCTAACACCGCGCATGCCCAACGGGGGCGGGGCAAATCCCAGAAGAAAGAGGAGTGGATAGACAAGGATCACAATGTTGGAGAAGGATCACCACGCTAGAGGAGGATCACCACACTAGAGGAGGATCACCACGCTAGAGGAGGATCACTACACTAGAGCAGGATCACCACACTAGAGCAGGATCACCACGCCCGAGGAGGATCACCACGCCCTTTTAGTTTACCTGCGGATGATGGGTGTGGCCAAAGTGACTCCGTGAAGGTCAGGGTCATGAGGCCACACCCACCACCCCAGGCAACAAGAGGGGAGGGGGGGGGGAACCCATGCTCCCTGGGATCTGGTTACACCTACATGTTATTTAATCTGTTCAAACTAAGAGAAACATTTTAATTTATTCAGTGTGAATTAGTATTTAGAGTTACTTAAATGAACTTTAGTAAAAAAAAAAAAAAATCAGTGTAGATGAGTGACACATATCGGTAGTCAGAAGCGTTTAATCGATCTCAACCATAATCTGGGATACTTAAATGGCCATTAATTTAGGAGAATCTGTAATCAACGCAATTAATCTACCTCAATCAGCATTTAGAGACAATTAAGCGACCAATCAATTAAAAGACCCAGTACTGTAGAGAGGAAAGTTTTCGTAATCAGCACAAGACGCTGGCCTGAACTTCAACCTTCGTAAGTTGGAGAAGATGCGAGGAAACTTGAAATGCCAAGGAGCACGGCAGGGGGTGAGGGCTGGGGTGGGGGTGAGGGGGGTGGGGGTGAGGGGGGGTGGAAGAAGAGGATGCAGACTAGGATTTGCCCGAATGATTGTGGTGACAGTGAAGGTCCGGGAGAGTCAGCCTCAGTCACGGCTCAACTTACACGTCTTGAAGGGAGATACTTTTATCAAATGTTTTCTCCCTGAAGATAGTTAATTTTCTCTTTTTTTCCTGAAGGTGGATGTCTTTATAAAAGTTTTCTCCTTGAAGGGGTCAATTTAATTAATGTTATCTCCTTGAAGAGGGATACTTTTGTTAAATGCTTTCTCCTTGACGTAGTTTATAATAATGTGATCTAAACAATTACTAGTCCCACCCTTGAAGATTATAACCACACATTTTCTAAAATACAGTAAGAGCTTAACCAGAGGACAAGAAAAAAATATTGCACATTAATTTCATTATCATTTTGTGTCCATGCTACACTGACTCATAAATCAATCAATCTTCAAACGCCTTTCCCAAAACGATTATCAAACATTTTATGCGTCTATGTTATTTTCCATGGTTGTTACTCTGATAATGACTATCGCCGTGTTTTAATTAAAGGTGTAATATCGACTAAAAACAAGTATTTAAATTATTCCCAAGATCTATATTTTATTCATATTATCACACATTTTATGCGTCTATGTTATTTTCCATGGTTGTTACTCTGATAATGACTATCGCCGTGTTTTAATGAAAGGTGTAATATCGACGAAAGACAAGTATTTAAATTATTCCCAAGATCTATATTTTATTCATGATCTACACGCAGACAGTTTAAGTAGCTACGTTGTATTACAGTTAATAAATATCAACTTGAAAGGATTATGAACACTATTAAAACAGTCATAAAAAATGTCAAACGTCTGAATGTCATTTTTCAAGATTAATACTCTAATAATTACGTCAGACGCGTTTTGACTGGCATTCTTCTAACTTTGGAAAAAATAAATATTGTAAATGTCTTATATATTACTTTTGAAGATTTTTGCACTCATAATGACTACATGAGTCGTGATTATTACAGAAACGTGGAGGATACAGTAGTAAACATCCGAAGCTTTACTGTTATTTTTCATAAGTTCTAAATTTGTACAAGCATAATTACACGGATAATTAGCTCAAGGATAATTTCTTTAGCTCAAGGATAAATTTTTTTTTTTTAGCTACGTTATTGTACTTATAAATCAATCCCCCCATGTCCTTCCACCGCCAAGATCCACTTCCACAAATAGTTTTAACCTCCTACGCGAGAATACGGCTAGGAAAAGTGAAACGATTACACTGTGAGACGAAGGTTAAGTCAGAAAGCGCAGGTACACACACAGAAGCTAAACCTGGCTAGTTCATGTCCCTCTCAGGCAAAAGCGTCAGGCAAATGGGAGCCAGAAGCAGCGCATGAGAGGAGGAAGGGGAAAAAGAGAGAAAATACACAAAAATTTAAGGAGGTGCAGCTAACAATAAAAACAATAGGTCTGCTGTGCTGGAGGGTGTAGTCGGGGTCAGTACTTATTACTTTCATCATCAACCAGCTCATTATCATCACCATCATCATCATTATCAGCATCGTCAATTGCCAACATTCAGCAGCAACACACACGTAGTCCCGCGGTAACAAACCCAAGCGGTGGGTTGGGCGAATCCACAGAATGAAGATTAAAGAAACGAACGAATAAATAATGATAAACAAACATCATCATAATCATCATCAATTATTACATCACCACAACAAGTAAAATAATAATAATGTATGAAAAACAAGACTCATACCAAGACAGTGTGGAGGAGTCACACATTCCCACAAGTATAGCCCTTTCAGAACAATGACACAAACTTCTTTCCTGCCACCCCAGACGATTTTACTCAGCTTGGACCTCGAGACCTGTGCGAGCTGGAGGGGTTTGATAAAAGTCTTCAACTCCCTCACTGCAAACAGGCCCTTCCCAACCCAGAAAATTCGTCCTCTGCCAGCAAGAATGAAATATACGTGATTGCACTGCAGGGACCAGAGAAGAAGCAGCAAGCATTCAGAGTCGTATTTTCGTCAGCTAACGTGGCCCTCTTATTAATTCTTCCTTACGAGTTTACTTCCACACACAGCATGATAAAATACTCCCTTGTACGTTACCTATGCCATCTGTGTCGTTATCAGAGAGGCAACATACGGGAATAATAAGCATAATAACCCCTTCACCACGATAATGTCTTCTTCGCTTATTTTTCTTCCTACCTTTAGACAATGTTATCACACTAGAGGGAACCCGTCCCCAAAGCTAGAGAAGATGGTCAAGTGTAGCGAGAATAAAATGTTAAAAAGACGTCCTCGGGCTGAAGGGGTTAAAGTGCAATTATGCAAGGAATAAAATCTCTAAAGAAGACACATTAGAGAGCCTCCTAAGACCACGAGAATACGACCCCAATGTGCAAGTGGATGCAGAACCAGTGAGGCGTGGAGGAGTGAGTAGAGCTAGCTAGGTCTGCGGATTCGCCAGCAAAATTGTGGTGGCAGTTGATGGGGTGGAGACATGGAGCGATTGTCGGATATGGTTCAGTATGGACGGTTCGACACTTGTACCCAAGCGAAACCTTGTGAAGATACTGGTGCGGGCATACCCAACATACTATAGCTAAACGGTTAAAAAATAATTCTACATCAGTCGTCACTATCTGTCAGTGTTAAAGGCAACCTCTATTAACACAGATAAAAAGATAGAAAAATCGAAAAGGGCCACGGTCAAGATCCATTCAGCAATTCCTAATCGTCATTGAAATTAGATACGTTACTCAAGAGAGGTTGAAACACTGGCTTGAGCACACACAGGCCCGACACACAGGAGGGTGTAAGTGACAGAAGGCAACCAGACCTCGAGGAGTGGTGTGGTGTGGTGTGGTGTGGTGTGTTGCGGGGTGTTGTGCTATGCTATGCTGTGCTGTGGAGGGGTGAAGTGTGGTACGGCGTGGTGTGGAGGTGACCTACAGTGGAATGGTGTGGTTTTGGGCTGGTGTCTAAGTGGCCTAGAGTGGAGTGGTGTAGTATGGTCTCGGTCTGGTGTGGAGGTGAGCTAGACTGGTGTGGTGTAGTATGGGTCCTGGTGTGGAGGTGAGCTAGAGTCTGTGGTGTGGAGTGGACTGGCAAGTTATGACCTCCAGCAGACAGCCTGAAGCACAGGACTGCGGGACCACAAGGCTCTTACAACGGTATTCAGATGCGAGAGTTGATATGCTAAACCAAGGCCTTTAGGCAGGCAACGAAAGAACCTACGATACTTTAAAAAAAAATAATAATAATTTGGTGCTTATTCGGCGGCACCTGACAAACTACGAGATTCAGATACCATAAGCAAATAACATATGATACTTTACAGACTACAAAAGAAATTCGTGTTTATTCAATGGACTAGAGAAACCATGAAATCCAGACACCATAAACAAGTAGCAAATTGTGGCATAACGCTTTTGGATATACAACGGATAGATCGTTATTCGACAGACTTTATGTACTAAGCTGGTACATGTGAAGTGATGCAACAGGCTATACCAAGACGCTTAGGCACGTAACGAACGAAGGCATGAAGCTTTTGAGTATACAATACAGTGGCTCTTAAGAAGACAATACAATGGTTATTATTCGACGAACCTGACCAACTTTACGCTCGCGACACCCATGGTCAGTGACGTAACAGCGCGGCCCGAGAAAGCGGGATGCACCTCCAGTGGAACACAGGGTTGTCATGGCAACCCTGGCCAATATTTTGGTCCTCTAGGTGTCCTCGACAACCCCCCTCCCTGAGGACACACCTTCTGCTTTCGCCATCGCGTCAGGCCCATAGCGGGGGCGGCGGGTCCTCCTTAACTAGACATCCAAGAAGGTATATTACGAAAAGATGAGAATATCGCGTAGGAATATGCAGTAGGAGTTTGAAGTAAGAATATAAACTAGGAATATAAACAGCGATATAAACTCGGAATATCACACTAAAATCACGAAGGAATATTGTACGTGAATATCAGAGAGCACTCATCCCTAATAAACTCAATATTTAAACAACAAATTACGATATGAAGTGCTAAACGTACTACTTCAAGGTCCTGAGTAAATATGATCAACCCTGACCGGCAAATTAAAGAGGTGTGGCCGGAGCAAACCAACAGAGCCTTGAACTTCACATCACAAGCAGGAAATTAATACATACCGCCGAAAGGATGTCTAGCCAAGCAAATCAAATGTTAACCCTTTCAATACGACGTCGTCCTTTCCATCTTCACGCGTGACTACCTGCAAACGATGCTACTTCATCTTAGAGACTTCAGACTTTCTCCGCTAGACACTTCAGTACGATGACGGTCGTCTTTATGCCTGTTACCAAGAGACGGTTTTTGCTCAACTCAGGATTCAGTTCTCGGACTGAAAGGATCAGCACGTCATCCCGTTCGCAGTGTCCTCGCCATCACCACACACACCGAGTTAAATTTACTCTACGGGAGGACCCTTAGAGCGAGTTACGGTGACCTAAGGCAGAGTGAGAGGCGGGCTTTAAGGGTTGATAAGAAATGAGTGGTAAGATGGAGATAAGCTTAGGAAGAGGAACGAAAAGGTTGATATGGGAGAGAATTAGGGTGATACGGAAGAGGCATGAACAGCAAGTAAGAGGAAAAATAACAGATACCGAACCACACGCGACGCAATCCTACACCTAAATTAATGGTAAATAGCTGAAGGTAACGAGACACAGCTACCCGTACAATACTAAGGAACAGTATAGGTAAGTATGTGCCAATGAAAACAAGAGACAGAACAGGCCACACACACCACCACTATTGACCAACATGAGCATAGCAATGAAGGTGTTATTGAGCATGATAGGAAGGAAAGCACGTGAGATTTGTAGACACACACGCAGACGTACCACAGATAATTGTGCGCAATAATGCGAGAAAGACGACACTACTTCAGCTATATGGTGAGACTGACAAGAAGCAGGAAAGCATGCAATGGCAAATCATAAACCAACATGTAAAACTCTGCGTGTCACTGTTACTAGAACCAATCAATATGTGGATCAACACACTCAATGAACAACAGGCGACAGCTCTATCCGTGCCATTACATAAGACAGACAAAAATAAATAGCTGAGATGAAGCACCAATTTCACAAACCCTTATAATTTATTTAAAGAGAACAGCTAAGCAGAGGACTAGTAAAGAGCATGATGCCGAGTGTAGAAAATGCTGCAAGACTGAGCCCCACACAAATGCCTTTAGATATGACATGTTTGGCTGAGCACATTATCAAACAAGAGGTTAAAACTACGTTTCGTATGACATAATGCTCGATTTAGCAAAAGCACCTGGGGTTCGAACAAGAGGACAAGCATGAAGTACGAGATGCAAGAGGCTAAACAGATTCACAGTGAAGCAAAAGACAGGCAAAATCAGTCTGGTGAATTTCATAGATTAATGATTTCAAAGTGGGAGCAATGACTATTACAAAAGCATTTCTTAGGGTAAACAGTGATTTCAGAAAGCACGGTGATGAACTGAGGAGCCTTTCTCTGATCAAACGGTAATTTCAGAGCAGTAACTATGGTAGTCCAACTGCCAGGATCTAATACAGGGGCATCCTCCAACAACCATCATGCTACGTTTCCAGCAAACAACTGTGGTTCTTACTCGAGCAAGACATTGTGAAACACGCCAAGTACAAACCAAGCCTTGGATACAGAGAGTAAGAGGTGATATGGCCTACAGGTGAAGCCTAAGAGAAACCCTATGAGCACACACAGCAAGAGAAGGCATACCACGTTAACCACAGAAGAAGCCTTGGAGTAAACAGGCATGTGTAAGACAAGAAAGTACAGGAGCTTAACTAAGTACAAAGCAGGTCTTAAAATAAAAGGCAATGCTTAACCAACACATCAATACCAGGGCAAGTTTTAGGATACAAAAAACAAGAAACCAGATCAACCACACATCAAGGCAAAGTTCAAACAGCAACCCTTAACAGCTAATTAATCCTCCCTCTGCCTTGATTTCCGTAAGACCTACCTAATCCACAAAGCGATCTTGAAGCACCATCATAATTCCCGCGTGAAACTAAACCGCCGAGCACAGAAATACTGCTATTTACTCTAGATATGTCAAATGCCTTAACGTACCATTCTACGTTTGTTGATTTGTACACAACGTCATTCCTCCGTTCGTTAACCATGCCTTGCAGAAGTCTCGCTGGTATTTTAAAGTTTACCTTCAATTTACTCGTGATATCTCCAGACGATTATATTTACTTTACAACAAATTCTCGAGCTGCACAGGTTAGATACATCGGGCCCAAGAAGTTAATGAAGTACTCAGTGGAAGATAGTTGAGTTTTATGTCAGCGCTCCTATCGGTAATAATTTGTCGAGTTTATTATCGCCCTAACAATTTTTCACCTCGATGCCACACTCCGCCATAAACTCTAGCTTATTGTCCGGAAACTTAACGCATCTCGCCCTTTATAATATAATATAAACACCGGCATAAACTTCACGAGTTAGGCTTACTGGCTGTGGTCGTGACGGGGCGAACATTTCTCCTCTGCCTAATAGCACTACAGTTTAATTATCTTGTGTTTTTTGTGGTCCTATTCTTATGTTACTTTTCCTCCAACATTTCCTTTCTCCCTTTCCCTCCCCTTCCAAGAACTTCCTCTATATAACTTTGCTGCTGTATCTAATAACACTAGAGTTTAATCATCTTGTTTTTGTACTCCTATCATAATGACATTTTTTCTCAAATAGTTCCTTCCTTCCTTTCCCTGCCCTTCGAAGAACCTTTCCTATAAAACACTGTTTCTCTATCTAATAACAGTAGAGTTTAATTATCTTGTTTTTTGTGCCCCTACGATAATAATGTTACTTCTTCTCGGAGGACACAATTCTTCCCCTTTCCAAGAATCTACCTCCCCCCTACAGACCCACATATTTCCCTTCCTCGAGACCCCATACACATATTCCCCTAGAAGGAGTATTTTTCTCCCCTTAAATCAGGTCGCGAGCGGGCCCAGGGTTGGTCACATCTTACGTTGGGATTCTCCACGCAGACTTACGATGACAGTCCCCCGCGCGAGATCGTACCGGGACTCTGCACCCTCCCGCCATCTGTTCTTAGGTCCAGTCTCACCCCACGTACGACCTACCAACGTTCTTTTTTCGCTCACTTCTTAGGTCTAGATTTACACTTTTTCCTACCATATAAAATGGGGCTTAACAAAGTCGTTGGCACCAGGGCTCACGTCGCGCATTAAAAGGTTAACATTTCCTCCCAAACAGGCTAGCATTTTCTCTTTTTTTTTTTTTTTTTTTTTTTTTTTTACGTTTGCTCGCCCGGCGCTTAAAGCACATCTCCGACTCTGGAACAAATGCTTCCGTAAGACAGCAGACACAATTACTAACCCATTCAAGACGATTAAGAATGAAACTGGAGAGGCGAACAGGCAGAAAAGGCGACCGACCGGGACCCACATAACTAACGCATGAAACCAACAATTTCTACAACTAACAACAACAGTGGTCAGTGGCTGTAATCTTAAAGGTGACAGTATTTCAGTATTGTATTCCAGTTCTGTATCCTAGTACGTTATTGTGTTCTAGTACTGTATGGTAGTATTGTATTTCAGTATTGTATAGAGACGCGACGGCGATTGTGGTGATACAGGGTAGGGAGAGGCAAGGTGTAGGTAAGAGGTTCCGTGGTCTTAGAGGTCATCGTAATGTCACACCTCAGCCGCGAGAGAACCCGAGCGGGGGTTTTAGTCCGGGGTGAATCCACGGTGGCGAACTGGTTCGAATCCCGCCGAATACCAAGGCGGGGTGAGTGAAGGTCCGTATATGCTTGTGTGGGTCGTCCCCGTGTGTGACAAAGTACTCGTGAGAGTGGGTCGTTTTCTCATTGGCTCAGGTTTCGTAACAACTCTTCCTCTGCGACTTACGCTGTTACACTTTAATATTTTCCTACATGCTACTGATCTCTCCCTAATACTGGCAAAGTTTACACCAGTATCATACATAAAGATATCAAAGTGCAACAAGCCAAATGAACTGCTAAGGAAGATGGCTACGAAATCTCCCCGAAAGTCAAAGAGAATACGCTCGTGTCGATATTTCTTCCACAATCTTCCCTATGCACGTTAATAAAGTCAGAGAAGCACGAAGCTCCATCCAAGTGTGAAGATTACGCCTGAGTCCATCCTCGTCGTGAGTAAGTGTGGATTCACCCATCGGTTACGGTGACATTCTCCAGAGTCGTGGATGTGCTCTGACGGATGTGTGTAATTTGGCTTAACACACTTATAAGACTGGCAGGATGAAGAAGAATATGAGCAATACCGATAAAGAGAAGTTTAAAATGCCAGTCATATTATCATGATAAATAAAAAGATCAACCACGCAATACAAAAGCTTAACACAGCCGTAAGATTAGTAAGATGATAAAGAATACGATGAACAGCGAAGAATGCGATAAACAGTGAAACAGACGAGGAGACATGATTACTCACTTAACCCTTTCAAAGATTAACAAGATTATTAAGAATACGAAGAGAAACTTACACATAAACAAGGGAAACTATACGCAGATAACAAAACACCATCCACAATACCGATGATTCTGTGAGAGCATTTAAGACATATTTGGCATCTGAGATATGGTGAACAGCTTCAATCCAAACTTAATCCCTGACCCTGAGACCAAGGATTATCTACGAACTGCTGATTTGTAAGAGCAAGTTATATCTTCGCCAATTTCGTTTTTCGAGGTGGAAGCTAAATCCTCAACCCTAACAGGAAATCTAGATATTTGACGAGCGGTTGATTTTTGTAGTCAATCCTATGACGAGGACTCCCGCGCGTGTGAGCAATCCGCGGTCGAAAACTTCATCCCAAACCTGATCCTGGTCTCTGCGCTATACGTCAGAGATAGTGGCCTTAACGGAGCGACATTACTGGCCCCTTTGTCCTTGTCTAATGCCCGACTGCCATTTAAGCCCATCCTGCCCCCTTTCCACGCGATCTCACTTCCCCCTTTCTCTTTACGATTTCCCCGTCAAGTAAATTTCTTCCTTCTCTCCCTCCCTTTACCTTTCTTTCTCCCTGTTCTTCTTTCCTTTCCCCCTCATTCTATCTCCCCTCTCTCTCTCGCCTCTTCTTTCTGTCTCCTCTCCATTTCCACCTGAAGTCCTTTATACCTTCAGTTTGGATTATCTATTCCTCTACTCCCTCTTTACTGTTCCTCTCACTTTCGCCCATCTTTCTCCTTACCCAAATTTCCCTTTCTGCCTTTCCCTCTCCTCCTCTTCTCTCTCTCTCCCTTCCGCCTGGCCCCTCCCTTTCCCTCCCTGGCCGTCAGTTGGTGCTGGTGTTCCACGCTTCACATCCCCGGCCCTCTGGATCTAACCTTTTGTTCTCCCTAACTCCGCATTTCCCTAGTTATCCCCCTCCCAGCCTCCTGTCCGTCCAGCAGTAGTTCCATGCATCACTGGCTTCCCCTCTATTGTTCCGTAAGGCGCTAACGTTCCCCCTTAAAATACAGTTTATGGAATAGCTCGCCAAATGTCCTTTAACGTCCTCCCGGTACATAACGTCAATCCGTAAAATAAACGTAAAGTCTAAGGTGTGGCTTACATCATTATCGAGAACACTACAGTTTATGAAATACCTTAACGTCATTCCTTAGAGTAAAAACAGTCTATAACATCATTCCTTTTAGTCAAATAAATTATACAGCGCAACTTACACTGACCTAATTACTTAAAATAACGAAATGACTATCGAATCAGTTACATAACGCCATTTACCAAAGTTGAAAAAATATTAAATGAACCTACGGAATGGCTTACACAATCACTTCACCCTCAGCCCTCCCTCCCACCAGTTCCAAATGGCGAGTGTTTTAGCGTCAGGAAATAGGCAGCAATATTCGACATTTTTTTTTCTCTCTCTCCACTTCCCTTTCTCTCTCGATTAGCGTTAGACGAGCGGAAGATATTGCATCCCGTTGTCACGAGGACGCGGCTGTACCATCACTTCCACAAAGCTTCTCTTCTGTGAGCGAGTGGGGGGGGATGGAGGCCTAGTGTGATTCGTCCAGTGAGTCATACTATATAAGCCTATGGATGGTGACTGCTGAAGGGGATAGTGGGGAAGGAGGGTTCTTCAGAAAAACTCAAAAATTACTCTGTATCTCCAAATAATAATAATAATAATAATAATAATAATAATAATAATAAATGGTCGTCAGTAAAAAAAAAGATTTCCACTTAACTCCCAGGAAAACACAAAACCTCCCTTAACTCATTCACTTCGATGACAGTTTTTCAATTTTGGGGTTCCTTCAAATTATGAGGCACCTCTGGCAGCAAAGAGATAATGAAGGCTACATCTAATCTCCTCTAAGATGAAAAAAAAAAATCTTAAGGTGGCGTGATAAAAAAAAAAAAATCGTAGTACTGGAGTTGTAATCGTAGCTCAGAACTCGCTGGTGTAGTAAAAACAGCAGAAAAGTAGGAGCCATAATAAAGGTACTGTTGTAGGCGCAGAGGTGATAGTGTTAGCTTAAGTTGAAGTCATTCCCCTGAAGTGGCAAAAGTGAGAGTCGTAGCAGCTATAATGCTGGAAATGACTGTAATAATAAAAGGTACTTATGGAAAAAAACTGGCACATAAAAGACAGGAGTAATGAGCAAGATGCACATGAAGAACTCTCCTTCCCCTTACAACTAGCCTACACGTGTATAAACTCTTGCTCTAAACTCTTGATTTATTCTACGAGTATCGTTTCGTCCTAGACTCTGGTGTGTCCTGTTGTTTAGGTATTCAAATATCTAACTTAGTGGCTACAAGATTATTGCTTTCATGGAGATCTTGTCTCAGAAAAATAATAATAATAAAAAAAGAGGAAAACAGGCATAGGACACAGGAGGGTCAGACGAAGGAACTGTTGGTGCAGGAGAAGGTCGTGGTACCAAAGACAGGCGAGGGCGACATTCTTGCCCTTCAACCCGCCCCCAACGCCTGAACCTCACTCTCAACCTCAAACCAAACCTCACTGGGAGGGTAGGAAGAAGTGGTTAGGAAGTATGAGGAGAAAGGGGTGAGGAAAAAAAAAAAAAAGACTTTGAAGGGAGCAATACCTAGGAACACGAGAAAGTGATGAGGAAATGAGAGGACGAGGAAGTGATGAGGAAATGAGAGGACGAGGAAGTAATTAGGAAAAACAGGAAAGAGGGGAATACAAAGAAGTGACAAAGAGAGGATGGCAAGGGAATGACAAGGAAAAAAGTGAAGACTAGAGAGTGACGAGGGTAGAGGAACACAGTGATGTGAAAGAGGATCAGTCAAGAGGAACAGTTAAGAGGAGGATGACGTGAGGTGGGGAGGCCAGCGGTTGGGGATGGGGAGGAGGGCGCAGGAGTGGCAGCAGAAGGTGTAGGTAAGTCTTTTCTGGCACACGTGTCGCGGAATCGTTGGCCACGCGGGGGCAGCGAGGCATCTTGGCCACCTCCTCCTCGTCGAGTCAAGGCTGCTCCCGAAATTCTACAGATGAAAAGATATGGGGTAAAGTGATCTCTAAGTCCCGTTCCACAAATTCTAATAAGGATCAATCTACAGGCAAGCTACATGAAGCAAATATTTATTACAGCTCCTTAAGAGAAATATAAAACCAACTGAACCTTTTTATTTTCAATCACTAACAATCGACAGTACTGACATGAGAAATTCCAACGCACAGGTATGGCAAATTACTCCTTCACACAGTATCGAAACCATGTCGAAGTCTCGCTCAATTTATTCGACCGAAGTAATGGTAAACTACTGGAAATCTCGCTCCATCGGTTCCCTCGCGAGTTTGTTATTTAACCCATCAACTAGAAATGAAAGTGTGAAAATCTCGCGTACTTGTTTACCCCAGGCGGTATGTAAACGAATCACCAACCAAGACTGCACAGAATGAGACTCCGGAGCAACCTTGACCTTCCTAATCTGACTACAGTAACTAACGTGTAGAGTCAATAGAGCTACAACTGGCCTGCTGGGGGGATGAGAGTAGCCCTGACCACGAGCGTAGACTACCTGCGATAGCCTGGCATCTACAGGATCTACCTACACGTGGAAAGGGATGCTCAGGCAAGCGTCAGGTGCGGAGGAGGAGGTGTCATTGTTGTGGTGACGACGATCAGCACACGCAGCCGAGACAACAGGATGGCAATACCCGTGATCCCTACTCAAATACGGTCGCCGACTCCAATTACTTTATATACCAGGCAATACAATGATTGTAACTAGAATACCATTATCGATGAAGCAATACAAATTATCGCAGCCCTAATATCTTTATCGATCAAACAATAAAAATTATCTCAGTCACGCAGTACTACAATAATTAATCTCTACAGCAATGTTATTAATCAAGAGTCCAGCAGTTCTGTCACTAAGAGAAAAATTCAAGCATTTTTTAACTTGATACCAAAAGAAAATATTATACATCAGCGAATATTAACGATCCCAACCGAAATATTAAAATCAACCACAGAAATATCTTCACAAGACGAACATCCGCTGAGCAAAATGGAGAAGCTTTTAGAAATTTGTGAAGAAACGCAATCCTTTTATATTTCCAGCAAACTTATAAGTATTTCAAACTTTGCTGATAATGAAGTAAGATGAGAGACATCTGACAAAGAAAGAAGGATAACTAGAATGAGGGGAAAATGAATGAAGGGAAGAGCTAACAAGATGATCCCGCCCAGCGTCGCTTACTCCGGAAGCTGTGGCGCCATAGTGACAAGCCAGTGTCATACCTCTCTGTTTACGAAAAAAAAAAAAAAAAAAAGGGCTTTAGTCAGACATATGGCTTCAATAGCCACAAAAATAAAGAAACCCAAGCTAGATAGTGTTAAGACAGGTTAAAAACTAAGGCAAAGCGATCGTCACAAGGTTATAGCTCTTTCTCTCGCAGACTACAAAATAAAAAAGAAAAAAAGAGAAAACGATGGTAGAAAACGAACGGCCTCGAGGGCTAACAATTATTCTCCCAGAAGCCCGTTGAATTTGTCGCATCCTCCTGGATCCTTAACGTCCGAGAAGAAAACAAACTCGGGGAAAATTGGGACCTAACCTCATCAGACGAGAAAATGTAAGAATTATGTAAATGGGAAAGGGGACTGGACATTTTTTATAGGCCTCACGTACGCGGTTAAGAGAAAAAGGGCGTTAGCTTTCTCGGCTACGTAATAAACTAGTGTTAGATTTCCGGACCAAGGCCATAATCGACCATGAATCTTCTGGGGCCATGATGTACGGCGGCCCTCGAGGGACCTCTAAGGGAGAACGATAATAGCGAATTGGTGTTTTTACTTCAGGGTGAATATTATCAGTCCCGAAATGTCCCTGATGTAATATCGTTTACTATCGTTTTTCCTGCAACGCTGCAAATATCTTACAAAATGAAGAGACAGAATCACACAGTAAAAAATTTGATGTAAGTAGAGTGGCTCAAAGGAAGGAAAGGATAATATAATCTGAGTTTAATGCATAAATTCTCCCTATATAATAATTAGTGTCGCATACCTTGATGAACTATAATACAGAACTCATCATATACATCAGTATATGCATAGAAACCTGCAATATAAAAAAAAAAACAATTAGACACATCAGCAGAAATGTCACCTTTGCACTAAAAATTTTCAATAATTACACAATACATAATAGATTAAAAGAAAAATTACTGAGTTAACCATAAACTATTACCCAGTTTTCTCTCCAACCAGTGCCTGCAAATTACTTACTCATACAATACATTATCAAGAACATGTTGGATTAATAAAAACAAATGTAAAATATTAATGCATAAGAAATGTGTCACAAAAAATAACTTCATGATTATATTTATGACCCTGACTCACGCTTGCTCCGGTAAGGATTTTTTTTTTTTTTTTTTTTTGAAGTCGCACATTTCCTTTATTAACTGAACTCGTATCCTCATCACCAGGGCGCTCGCGCTCACGCACGTCGCACGATGGCGGCGGACAGGTCAGTTGGATAAATTACAAAATAACTTTTTACAGCACTATAAATTACAGAAAACACAGGCGTCGCATACAGAGCAACACGCGTTACAACTTAGAATTTACAAAGCACTTACACTTTTTACAAGCTTTACACGCGTCGCATTTACAGCAGCGCGCGTTCACAATATATTCTACATTTTTATTTACAATTTACAACAACCACGCGTCGCAACAACAGCAGCGCGCGTTGAACATCATGAACAGTACATTTGTGAGTGAATAATGTGAAACTCTTTGAAATGATCATGAATTAATGATTTTCGGAGGCAGCGATATGGGAGTGAAGGTACTGGGATTTGTGAGGGTTAACGCCCTTCTGTACCAAGACTGATCTTTACACTTCATTCTAGTTACCCCTAAACGATATTCTCTAACTATGGAAAGAGCCCTCACAATGTGGGTTAGTTGGGATTTCCTCAAAACCCGTCCAGCATGAGAGGCCTCCACTAAGCTGAGTACAAAATCGCCTGGAAGTAGCAAGAATGAAGTCGAGATACGATGTCATGACGCTGATAGGGGGTTAAAACAGGGACGGTGAGGGGGGAAAACTCAGCACCTACCTGTCTCAGCACCTATTACCTACAAACGCACCCCAAACAGCACTCAGCACCTACCTACATACCTCAACACACTCTACTTCATCAGGCGCTGGTCGCTCGCACGCGTTTGACCTTCGGCGAGTGTGTAACAACAGGTCCAGACGTCAGAGTGTGTGTTTTTTATTTGACAAAGACAGTGAGCAGGGGAATTGTGAAAAGTGGGAAGTAATATATGAAAATAAGGGATTAGGTGAGCAAAATATAAAAACGGGAGTAAATTTACTAAACCTGAAGGGCAAAATATGAGACAGATACAATGGGCTGAAACGGGGTGAGTACAAGACAGGAGGCTGTGATAACAGACTCTGGAATGGAGTAAGCAAAGAATATGAAACAGAGTTAACAATAACAGTGAACCGGGTAAGGAAACTAATGAGACAGAAAATTAAAGAAGACCTTGTACCAAAGACCATGATCAAAGTTTAAAGGAATTTTAACTTGGGTGAAGAAATGACTAACATTCAGGTACTGATCAAAGTATGTAACTAGTGAATTTCAGTGACTAAGAAATATGGAATTAATTAAACAGGAAGAAGTATCCTTGGATGTGGGGTAACAGAGGGAGATAAAGCAGTAGTGGAGCGTCATGAACGAGGAGAGATGTGATGTCAAAAAATACCTACCTTGCCTCTTTTTTATTTATATTCGGTCCGCCCATCTCGCCCTTATATTATACCGCGCTTTTAAACACGCAGTGATCTTACGTTACCTGACTACATGTGGGAATTACCTGGCGTCCATTTGGCTACTAAAATACAGTCTTGTTTGAGAGTGACCCAGTGAATGTCATCTATAAAGCAACTGATTGTAAATTACGTGCTATAGGGAGCAGATGTCACATATGGGTCGATGAAAAGATGAGATGCAATACAGGTTTCTTAGATCATGAGATGCAATATATGATATAACAGTGAATGGAATATTTCACAGCAAATTTAAAATGGGCAATATGATACATATGCAAACAGGTGACCATATAATAATATATTTTTACATTACATTACACTTGAATCACATGTAAAATAATATTTATTGGCTGATCTTCAAAACTGACTGAAGAACTTGGCTTTTGAGTACGCCGTTGTGGAATAATACATTACATTACATTACATTACACTTGAATTACATGTAAAATAATGTCAACTGAGTGAACCTCAAATCTGAGTGGAGAACTTGGGTTCTTATTAAGTCGAAGAAGGCGTCAGGTTGTTGTGGGTGGAGGAAGGCTAGGTAGGTGGTGCGGGTTGTGCTGCAGCACCAAGGGGTCACCTGGGGTGCGGCGTGGGCGGCGGTGGGCGGGGTGGGCGGCCTACTGTATCACCTACACGGTACCGCGGCAACACCACCGTTAATCGTCACATTATCATCAAACTTGCTCTCTCTCGCATAGGACTCTACAGAGCGGTTTATGCGGCTTTCTCAACTAGCCATTTATACTGTGACAAGTAGAGGGATCCCGGGATAGCCTACACCGCGGGAGGAGGGCGTTGTTCCGGCCTAACACCTGACCTGAGGTGTGAGTGTGTGTGCCTAGCCTCTCACGAACCTAGAACACTGGCTGGAACTCCGTTAAAGTGTTCGCGACGTGTGCCACGACACCGTTTATATTCCCCTCTAGCGGCAAGACTTTTTTTTAACCTTCCCCTCTGGCGGTAAGATTAATTGTTGCCTCTATAGGTTGACCCGCCCTTGATAGTCAGTGCGGCCTGCGGCAGTGAAGTGGCTACAGTGACTTCCCTCGCGGACACCTAGCTACAGTACACTGCTCGCCGCTCACCCCCCTGCACCTGCAAGACGCCGACGACCCCACCACACTCTGCGGTATCCTCGCTCGCTGGTTCACTTTCTCTCTTTCCCACTAGGCACGTGTCGGTCGAGATACTACAGTATTGAACTGAGTTGGCCACAGGGCGCTCTCGTCTGATAATTCGTGCTCTTCAATAACTGCACAGTTATACTGTTTTAAACTCCCCGCTTTGGCAAGAGGAACTTGTCTATCACATGAAAAGGTAGCTGATATTCAAAATGATATGAGATATATCACTGTCTTGGAGTAAAGAATCTCTGAACACAGCATTGCAACAGTTACTTGGCCATAAGATTATACTGACTGTGACTGCCGACAACTGACTGTGAGTTGGCGTTAAGACCATCAAAGTGTGACCTGCAGTAAGAAAAAGTCTCGCCCAGGTACCCAGAGCGGCTGAGGACAAAACGTCAAATAGCAATAAAGACGTCAAACGGAAACTGATCTCGACGTGAAAGCACGTCTCCTGCATAATGACGAAGGGAATTTAGTCTGGAAATCGTTAAGCAAAATATTCATAACAGGACATTTTAGGAACTTACCCTTCACTTATAAAATTATTATATGTAAAGAAAAACATCTGAGGATAGTTAAGGTATCTGACATGAAAGATTCTGAGGACTAATATAACACGATAGCCATATATCATTTCATACTTAATATACTCGCATGTCAATCTCATTTTTCCACTGATCTACACAAATATACTCGCATACACACACACGCAAACATACATCGCTAAAACTAAGAATCGATTACATCTGCACATCCCTCCATTCCTTCTATCCATCCCCCCCCCCCCCCTTTTCCTCACACACACAAGACTAAACTCCACACCAGACTTCGATTCACTTCATCAAACTCCCAAGAAAAATAACAGGACCAGAAGAATGAACAGTATAGCCCCTCCCAGTTCCCATCTACCTATACCCCATCCCCTATCCATCCCTGGATTCACTCCTACCTAAATATAAAGCAAGAGAGATGAAGGAAATGATGACAGTGCTCTCCCTATCCTCTACTGCCTGTTTTCCCATACCTACTGCTTATTCACTACTCCCAAGAAAGCTCGAAAGACAGCAGGAAGGAATACATGAAAGATAGCCCACATATCTCTCCCTTCTCTATACCTATTTACCTATTCCCCACTTCCCCTCTATTCACTACTCCCAAGAAAGCAAAGAAACAGCAGAAAGGAAACCACGAAGGACAACAGAAAAGGAATACATGAAGGATAGCTAATCAACCGCTTATTCCCCAACCTTTCCCTCTATTCAGCACTCCTAAGAAAGCAAGAATGACAGTAGGAAGGAAAACACGAAGGACAATGGAAAAGGAATAGATGAAGGATACCCAACCAACCTCCCCGTCCCCATTCCTCCGCCAAAAGAATTCCAAAGAAACAATTCCTACCGCTCGGATCGCGGCTATAAATCGCAATGTTTCCCTCCAATCCCGTCTCTCTCCCTCCCTCCCCGGACCCCTCGCTGATTTCCCCGCGAATTCAAGCCGTTCTCCATTCAGCAGTATTGCCAAAATGGGTCGGAAAATTATCACGACGGTTTGGGGACAATTTTGGTGAGAGATACGTGAAAGCGGGTATGCTAGATCCTTCACCGAGTTAGATTTAGCGTTCAATTTGTTTTATCCGGGGGAAATGTGGGCTTCTGCAAATTTATAAGCGCCCGTTCTCAAGGTTCCACCCAGCTGGTAACGCTGATCGTCCCTCCCTCGTCCTGTCACATAAACAAAAGGCTGTATTCTCGCCGTCGTAGGGGGGCTTCGCTGCACTTCTTCTTTAGCGATTTATTTTGCACCTCATCATCCTCTGATATATTACTCTTTTCTCATACCGACGTAGTTTGCATCAGTAACATACAGGAGCATGCTAAGGTGCAACAGGCAAAATGAATCGTCATGTAAGAGATGTAACGAAATCTCCCAAGTCAACGAATGTACGACCCATAGACTCCTAGCAGATCACTATATATTTTTCTAACCCGTCCCTTCAGCGTTCAATTCTAATCCACTAAAACATTTCTAGCCCTACTCAATCTTCTTTAGTCCAACCAATCTTTCCAAATCTTCTAGCTCTTTCCATCCCAACCAATTCTTCTACCCAACTCAACCTTCCTAGCCCAACCAATCCTTCCAAATCTTCTAGCCTCACTCAACCCTTTCCAGCTCAACTATTCTTCTAGCCCAGCCAATCCTTCCAAATCTTCTAGTTCAACTCAACCCTCTCAAGCCCAACCAATTCTTCTAGCCAACCCATCTAGCCCAGCCTGGCGTTAGGGGTGTGGGGATTCTTACACAACAACGCCCCGTCAAACTTAGTATCAGCAAAATCTTGTCAGTAAGTCGTCCTGATTGGCTCACAGGCCCGGGGTGAGGAAGGGAGAAACACCCCCCCCCCCGTTCCCAACTAACACCCCCTTACCTCCCTCTCTCCGCTGTCCCTTTCTGAAGCCCCCTTTCTGAAGCTCCCTGCCTCTCTGAAACCCTCTCCGCAGCACCCTTACCCCCTTTAAAACTCTCTTATATCCCTGCTGAAGCCACTTTTCTCCTTAACCTTTTTAATCTGTCCTCACTCCCCCTACCACACCCCATCTGAAGCCCTCCTCCCCCTCCCCCCTCCGAAGTCCTCTAACTTTCCTCTCCGAATCCCTCCTTTCCCCCTCCTAGGCCGCCTATTTCCCCCCTCCCCCCAGGAACCGGGCAATCGACAGCTTCGCGCACCAATGTTTAAGGGGATCGTTTGGCCAGCCTGTATCGCCCCAGAAAGAACCTCGTCACCCCGTAT